>ML120352.1:1773232-1847053 GCA_003788595.2 Choiromyces venosus 120613-1
GTTGATCTATTACTGGACTCGTAGCACTCGGATACCGTGGCTGCCCATCGGTATCTCGGCTCGGAAAACGAAACTTTCTTCATCACGGGGTTCTCCCGGATGAGCTCTTAGCCATACTCTCCAAAAGCGACCTATTCGATAACCGAGCTAGGTCTCGTTTTTTGGGATATATAGGCTACCCGGAACACTACGTAGTTATACGTTGTGTTACCGGCGCGAGTAAGTAATTTCGACTAGTGAAATACAAAACTCCGTCTTGTTAACCATATCAACGGTAATCCCGCCGTATGAGTTTAATTCAAGTATATCACCTCTCTAGCTTCCGATGGATGACCTCCCCACAAGTGTGGGGGGTCTTTGTTATCCTCAAGCTTCTCTAGTTTCGATTCGTTCCGTTTATAAGAGTCCCAGTTTCCACAAGCGTGAATTCTTTCAATTCTCCAAAAACTGCCTCCATGAATCTATCATACCCTCAACCAACATCGGGCGCTATTGGGTCTGCGCCTTATATTTATAGCTCCATGGGGGTCGATAGTCTTTGTAGTTCGTTGCCTCTTCTCTAGAATAATTATATAAGTAATGGAATGAGAACTTTTTGATAATAATGTGTATAGGAAATATTTTATGAAGCCCTTTATGCTCGGATGGAATTGCTAGAAGCAAAATAGGATGAAATGGAATAAAGTTCTTCGAATGCCGGATCTGGATGGCCGGGATAGATGCCAACCTGATGGGGTATTGTGTTATGATTACCTGATTGGTTCAATGGATCCGAGTGTTGGTTTTGTTAATAGAGATGGCTGATGGATATGGATATGGCTAGTACCTAGGGTAATCTGTTCTTAGGGTACGGGAACCTTTAATTTCCCGGTCCCGGTTACTTGTTTACCTTCTTCCTCGGGGAAGGGGTCGGTCGCTACACTGCAGATATTACCGGTTATGGCGATGCGTTTTGGGGGGTATGGAGAGTTCGCCTTGACGAGGTCGTCCGAGGGACTCTCCTTCCTCTGGTACCCCTTCTTAACTTTTTTCTCGTGGATGAGGGTTCTCTTCCGAGTGCGCCGGGGGGCTCTGTCGGCCTTCAAGTCCGGTAGCCTTATGTGTAGTACCTTAGGGATTTGGTTCAAGTGGCCTTACTAAGTTTTAGATATTTGCTGGTTGTATATCGGATATTGCTCGACAGGCGTGCTCCCGCGGTTATACGACTGCTCGAGCTTTCTTTAGCGTGATCCGACTTAGTCCATCTCTTGTATATCACCTTTTACTCTATTGGTCATAATTTGGATTTTTACATCGCGTAGTCTGTTCCGTCAGGGCATCTGGTCTGTAGATGCTTGCGTGAAGGTTCTAAAGGTTCATCGTCAGGTCTGGATGCTTTTGTATTACGAGTTGTGTTCGTGGTTGTTCGCCGTTCTTGTGGGTAGCGTAGTCATTTTTATTTTCTTTTTCTGTTTTTTTTGAGTGCTCCTCTAGTTGTTGACCTTGTCAACTAGGTTGTTCCGGTTCGGGTCCGGCTTTAGCTGGCCCTTGTTGCCTCTACGTTACGACTTGTTGTCGTTTCGCTCTTTCCTACACTTCGACCACGTAACGATGTCAACTGGCTTCATCGAGTGAGTCGTCGTTTGGGGAGGCAAGGTTGTTTTGTCACCGTTTGTTATGTGATGGGGGTATTTTTATCTTTATCCCTTCTGTAGCTGTGTGGTGAACCACTTTTAGAGGACACGTTCCCACTCCCGTCGGATGTTTATCTACCCTCTACTATTATGGGATACCTACTTTTTTTCTTGTGGGGTATAGATTCAATATTAGATAAGCCTATCCTCCCTTAAAGTTTTGGTCTTTACAGTACTGGTGACACCGGCTATAGTACCAGACTGAGCCTGCTTGTTTAGCTTACCCTGCTACTAGAGAGCTCGTGTACTAGGTCTGGGCTGTGAACTAGAATCCATGTACCAATTTGTGATAACTACTCTGGTCCCTTGAGGGCTTAGTCGAGTCAATGGTCTTCTTATGGACCTGATATGACCTGGAACAAGTTTGTAGCCAAGACGGCTTTTTAACGGCGGTTCACTCCTGAGACACTGCCGAGTGCGTTAGTTGGAGTTCCTCCCATATTCGATCAGAGGGGAGCCGCTGGGTAAATATTTGAAAGGCGAGAGGGTTGATCTTTGTGTTGCGTATATGTTATTTGCTCTACGATCTTGTTCCTTTTTGGTCTGGATCGTACCGCGGCACACCCCGAGGTTATGACAAGCATTGTCCAATACTCGGTTTGCCACTAACCGCGGATACGTATTTAATATCGACGGAGTTATTTGTCTGGAGGGGTGGTGAAAGGGAACTGTAAGGACGAGAGAGGGAGACACGGAGGACAGAGCCAGTGAGTAAGACGGATGGAACCAAAGAAAGGAAAAAAGAAAAGGAAGAAAAGAAGCGAAAGAAAGGAGAGGGACGGAGGGCGAAGCGAGGAGCGTGAGACACCACCTGTTAGTACTACCTGCGACGGTGGCGCTTCTTCACAATGAGGAGCTTCATACAGCCACTGTATGGGAAGAACCTAGTGGATTTGATGTTACAGACCACAGGCTTGCGGTAGTAAGTGGATGTTCGGTAGTTCCCAATGCCGAACCACTGGCCACTCGATCTATACGGCCTTGGAGTTCGACTACCAAGCTTATTTCTACTACAAGTACTTGTAGTCCACGATCTCCGGTTTCAGTTTCCCAAAGACGACCACTGAACGAGCCACGGTCGGTTCGCTATAGACCGGCCCCAGGTTTCACGAGTACTCTACACCTCGTAGGAATTCCTCGCGAAGCTGTCGTGTCGGAGCTGGTTTCCTTCTGATCGTTAGGCTTTTGTCAAGGTGGACTGATCTGGGGAAGGGCCTCTTGGCAACTCGTTGATATAGAGCTTCGAGGTGAGTGAGGTCATGGTCGATGAGCCGTGCCTGGTGCGTTAACTGCTGCTTTGGAAATTCCTGGTCGATGACCCTCGAGATGGGGGAGGGATGTCGTGCGAGCAGCTTTAATAAGTCCTTGCCCTTTGGAGCTAGAGCCAACGCCTCCACTAAGTATTTCAGGAAGTTCGACTCTACAGTTTCCGAGTAGTTTGGCCGCTACCCAGATGACGACGTTTGTACGACTTACCAGGAGTTCTTCCTCTTCGGAACGAACGGTGGCTATAACTTTCCTCTAGCTTATGAGAACCTAGATCCGCAGGTATGTTACGATTCGGTAGAAAATATCTCATACGAGAATATTTTTATTAACTAGAAATAACTATGTCACGTCGGGGATTTGAACACGTGACCTATCTCTAGAATCACGTGATCCACCGCCTAGACTATTCCATATGCCTAACACAATGGTAGTTAAGTTAACTTAGTGAGGTTCAACCAGTAGGGGTATTCAAAGTTAAAAACAGGAATTTTCCGTAAAAGTAAGTGCAGGATCTTGCATTAGTCTTGCATTAGGGTACTTTACATAACTGGCCAATAGTGTTGAACAATTTCAAGTAATATATTTGAGAGCACCATCTCAGAGAGCAAGTAACTAAGTGTAAGAGTTAGACTATATTAGTTAGCATGTATTGAAAGAAAAAATTTTCATCACAGAAACACAGGATAAAATTTCAAAACAACCATATACCAATCAAATACCACCACGACAATAGTGAGCCATTATGTCACAAATCCCAAAAGTGCATTCAGCATGGACAATAGAGGAGACAGAGGCATTAATCGAATGGTTGGAAGAGCCTGAGAACTTGAGAAAAACAAAAAAGGGCTCAGGAGTTACAAAAAAAAACAAGTAGTTAAGGAGATTGCAGCAAAGATTTCTATGAAACCTGAGGTGAAAGTGGGTTATAAGTACGATAATCTAATTAAATCTTACTGAGAAGCTACAAAGTTAAATAACTAATCAGGATAAGGGTTAAGTATGGAGGATTTGGATGAGGGGAAAAAAACCCTTTGAGGTAAGAAGTTAAATCTATAGTTTTATTAACATGATTTTTTATTTAATTATAATCATCAAATTAGAGTACCTGCTAATAAAAAAAAAATAGAAAAATTACTTTCATGGTGTCCATTTTTTTTTTGTCTTGAAGCTATTTTTGAGAATCATCCCAACATCTATCCTCCAGCCTGATATGATTCCAGCTGCAGTCCTACGGAAGCAATATTAGCTGTTGAGAAACTACTTAATATTATGAGTAGCATAATATGGGATGAGGAAGAAATACCAGACAGGAATACTGGCAGTGGAGAAGAAGGAGAACCTGAAAGTTAAGGAAGAAGTGTACAGGAGAAGAGTAAAGAGATGGGAGAAACAGAAAGAGACCAGCAAAGAGGACAAGAGGAGGAGGGAGGTATTTTAGGTTCACAAGTGAGTATATAGAGTATGGAGGAATGAGGGTCTGAAGTACAAATGGGAGATGAAGAGTTGGCAGTTATCAATGATATAACAGGAGATATCAGTAGGAGTAAGAAAGAGAAAAGAGACTGGGCAAGAGGTTGTGATAGCAGAATAAAACAAGAAAGACTAAGCTTACCAAGGACTATAGGTATATCATGATCATGACATACAAGTCAGCAGAGTACCTTATCTTCAATTAGGTATAGAGAAAAACACTGGTTTCCAAAATCCCTAGAGGATGAAGAGGAAGAGGATGGTGGGACTGGCGGAAACCTGAGAAAGAAAAAAGGTTCTGGGAGAGCACTTGTTGATGCAGTCACTATACTTGCATCTGCAAAGATAGAAGGTGAAGACAAAAAATATGAGTTTTTAAACCATCAGTTCCTACAGCAAGGAGAACTTCAATGAGAAGAGTTAGAAAGGGAGAAATTATCCCTGAATCTGGTAGTTCTGATCATCCATAATCTTCTCTCTTCTCTCTTCTCTTCCTCTTCCTCTTCTTCTTCCTCTTCATCTTCATCTTCATCTTCATCTTCATCTTCATCTTCATCTTCATCTTCATCTTCATCTTCATCTTCTTCTTCATCTTCTTCATCTTCATCTTCTTCTTCTTCTTTGTTTTTGTCTTTGTCTTTGTCTTTGTCTTCCTTTCCTTTCCTTTCCTTTCCTTTCCTTTCCTTTCCTTTCCTTTCCTTTCCTTTCCTTTCCTTTCCTTACCTTACCTTACCTTACCTTACCTTACCTTACCTTACCTTACCTTACCTTACCTTACCTTACCTTACCTTACCTTACCTTACCTTACCTTACCTTCCCTTCCTTAACTTTGATCACTACTGTAAGTAACTTAATCTGATATTAATTGTTCTTGGTAATTGCTTATCTCCATAAATATTATTTTGTATTATTGTTCATTGAAATAACATCGGATCTTGTTTCACCAATCATTACCAGCTAGACACTCTCATCCTAATCCCAACTGCTGGTCAACCTCATCTCCATCAATACCTTTTTCTCTATACTGCTCTTGAAAATCTGCTTCCTCCATCTGCCACATATCATCATCCTCAATGTCTGAAAGGAAATTATATAGTACAAAACACGCCATAATCCAACAAATAGCATGTACATGATCTGCTTTCCCCCTAATGTGAATAGCAATTCCTTGTAAACATCACTATCGATTCTTTAAAATCCCAAATGAATGTTCAACCTTTATCCTTGCCTCAGCTAACTGTACATTAAACTCTCAATAGCCACCAGCCTCTTGACAAGCTAAGGGTTCCTTATACAGTGTTATATATTGTCTTGTTACTCTATATACTTTGTCTGCTAAAATATATTCCTCAGGATGCCAAAAAAATATATTAGGATGTAAAAAAAATGTACTTTCACAAAACACAGTAGCATCACTAACTAATGCTGGATATCCACTTGAAATAAATGTAAATGACCTCTGATTATCACAAATTGCTTGAATATTAAGAGAATATTTTTTTTTCTATTAATATATGTCTTACTGTAATATGATGGACTATATTAAAGTACAATATCAGTCCCATCCAAGAATCCAACACAACTAGGAAATCTACTTTTTTCCTCAATATCAGTCCACATAGCATGATATTGGCCACTACTTGGTATTGGCCATCATACAAATTGTGGTAGAAGCTGTACTAATGCTGTAAGAGTATGGTTAATGTATAGGTGGGTAGTGCCCTCTCCAATTCCTAACTGTGCAGCTGCTCGAACAGTTGAAATATCAGAGGATCCTAAAGAATATAATGTAGTTGCTAGTTGGATGATTAGTGGAGCCTGTGGATTATGGGAATTGTTTTGAAAAATGGGGTTGGATTGGATGATTTTGGAGAGTATATTAAATGACTCTTGGGACATGTAAAAAAATGATACAAATCTATCATTTGACATCATCTGAATCTAAAACAAGTTAACAATAGTTTCTTTTCTTTTCTTTTATTGTTTTTAAATAGATACATGATGGTTAAACAAATACTCACTATGTGATATTGGTTCCCAAGGTGATAGATATTGAATTGTTGGTATTCCTAGAAGCAACAATTCAACTACCTTGATAACCTCCTCTTCTAAAAGCTCAGTTACTTGATTGCTACTAGCCACCAAATGCTCTCCACCAATTTTAAATACTTTAAAACCAAGGATATCCTGAAACAGATATTGTATTGTACTGCTCAGTTCCGATTTGACTGTAGGATGCACTTGCTTTGTAGTGTTCCAACCACTCAGCAAAGTTTGTTGCAAAAAGGTAAAACCATTATCATCAAAGAGGATTGTTGAAATAGCATTAGCTAACCATATGTCTTGTAATTGGAAAAATTGCTTGGCTTTTGCTGATATTCGAGGCATATTTGTTGTTGTTTCTTTGGTGATGGTTTGCCCACCAACTTCTTATTTTACTCTATTTACATCTTTTACTTATCCATTTTATGGACCTTTTACCTGCTATCCCAACCTGAAAAAGTTGTATTGTATGGTAAGGTAAACTGTTGGTAAATTAGCTGTTTTTGGCTGTGCCAAGCATACATGAAACAGTAGAGTAAGCTAATTTTTTTCAAGTTTTTCAACTTTGAATACCCCTAGTATCCCTTCGTTTGTTCCCTAATTTCACAGCTTTTTAGCATAAAAACCATTACTGGAGAAGAATCACAGATTGGCGAGTGGGGAGAGAAATGAGTATGACATAGGTCACAGGCTACAAAAGGAGTATAAGTTTTTTGTGACTTCCTCGGAGCCTGGTAAAGAACTTGGAGACATTTCCTTCTCTAATAACACTCTAAATAGAGGGATTGTGGAATGCAATGTTAGGGATCACTATCTCTGTGACTAATGAGCTAAATGTGATGGTAAGCAGAAAGAGAAAACAGGGATTTTGCAGTTCTAGGGAACAATTAGCTAGTAAGGAAGCTTAATAAGCAATTTTAGCACATGGAAAGAAAAAAAATTGATCGTATCATATGAATGACAATATTGCATGATAAAATCATCACTGACTGGATACGATACTTCCAAATTTTATCTTCAATTTTTTATCTTTGATTATGTCTTCCTTTTCACAATCCTCAGAGTCCCAAGGCAGCACTCCAACCCATCGCCGTACATATTTGACAGATGAGAAGAAGCTCATGCTCATGAGACTTTGTGTTGAAAATCAGGCTGATTTTCAAGACAGAAGGAAGGGGCAGTTTTGGGCAATGATATCAGACTTGCTTCACCAAGAAGAAGCAATATTCTTAAAAGATCCTGCAGCTATGTTTGCAGAAGTATATATATATTTAAGATAGAGAAGAGATTGAAAAAAAAAAAAAAATAGGAATAGTAAAAGGATTTATGGCCAGCTGTCGCACACAGCTTAAAGTTTAAAGCCACAAATCGGGTACAGTTCAAGAGGATACTGACTTTACTCAAGCAGTAGATAAGTGGATTAAGGTTGAAGAAGACCGGGAGCATGCAAAAGAGATTGCACGGCAGTCAAAAATACAGAGCATATGAGAGGTACAGAAGGCTGAAGTCCATCATGCAAATTTGCTTCACAGTTCTCACCTTAAGCATCACTTTTCAAGTGAGAGTAGTGATGAGGGAAGTGAGGATAAGAGAGATCTAAAAAGAACTCACCAGGGGTCAGCTGAAAGTGAGAAGAAAATGGGGGATTTGAGAAATACAGAGGAGAGGGCAACTACTACCGATACCGTATACTGGATCAGCTCATTAAGAAAAAAGACAAGGGAATGAGCAGTACAGGAGGATACCCATGAAATGATTGCTGCTGTTAAGGGGATGGGAGATGCTGTTGCATTAGTGGCCGAGAAGCTAGGTGGACAGGGGGAAGGGTCTAGAAGGTTTTTGGATATGGAACAGCAGCCAAATATGATTAAGGAAAACATAAGACAAGAGGGAGATTTAAGACAAAAGCAAGGAGAAAGAGTGGAAAAACAGCAAGAGAAAACAAATCAATTGTTGGAAGGAATTCTGTCGAAAATTGGAAGTAATTAAAAGCATTTCATATTATACAAGTGACAAGTAAGCTGACAAAGAAGGTGGATCACAATCAAAGTGATCATAGGTTTCGTTTCTGTAAAAACATGAATGAATATTAGAAAGAAGAATGGCAACAACAAAGTAACCAGCAACAGGAGAAAGACCACTTTACAAACTCTATTTATATCCATTGAATGCCCAGAGATTCATTGTTTTCCCAAAACCATACTCAACACTAACACGCATACTTGACATATGTGCATTCATCTCTTTGAGGACAGGATTGAGAGGCAATCCAACAGTAGCCTTGTATCCACTAACAATTCCATATGACAAGGCATATACTGGATCGCCATACAAATAGCATCTCTCATCAGACCCCATTCCCTGATTGATTTCCTTCAAATGATTTTCCAACCCTGAATCAATATACATTCGCTAATCTTCAACCTTCCCAAACCATGGACCAGCAAAACAGGAAATAATTCCATCAGGTGTTATTACTGCCTGGAATTTAAAGCCATGAGACTTCTTGTAGCCAGAATAATAATACCGTTGATGTAAGGTCAGTCGACAAATCATGTGTATCATTCCATCAATAAACCTCCAGATACCTTTCACCCCACCCTTAGCTTCAATAACTTCACTGTATTTTACAATTTGTTATCTCGTAAGCCTTCTTTGATCCCATTCTATATGCTTTGAATATCATTCAACTAGGTACTCAATAATATCATTGAATACTATAGATAACCATGATTGAGAATGTTGAAAAATTTTCATATCTTCCTTCAACTGATTTGGGGCTGAGAGCCGATAAAGCAGTAAACATAATGCTGTCTCAGGGGGACAGCTATACCCATGGTGAAATCAAATCTGTGAAAGTTCGAAATATGGAAGCAACAATCAAATATCTTGTAGCTTAAATCTATATTCTGTTAGTACAACTTTCTTCAGGTTAATGGTAATTTAATTAATTATTTCACCTTAAGAGTTCCACACACCAGGTTGTAGTAAAATTATCAAGACTGAAAGGGACTCCAACCGGTATTAAAAGTGGTGCTTGATATCGGTATTGATTCCAGAATTCCTCCTCTTGTAATTGCTGTAACTGTTTTGTGGCCATAATAGTGGTTGTAGTAGCCGCAGTTACTGTTAACAGTACAGCAATATTCTCAACATCTATTATGAAATTGGCTTTCAAGATGCAATTGAATGAAGTACTCCGTGATATTACTTATTTATACTATCATGTTAGCCATATTCCCTAGCCCAATTCTAGATATAAAATAAAGATTAAAACAACATACCAAAAAGTAGACGTATTTCTAAACACCTCAGACAGGCAGAGCAAGCATAGGTTGAGAAGCCATATGCAATAAGCTCTGCCTATCTACCTACAGTAGAATGTAGAGCATGCACTAGTTGATAAGTCAGGTATGAAATGCTCATACAATTTACTGTAGGTCCTTGATCAGGCTGTCCCACAGTTACAGTATCCTAAAGCAAGTACAAGGCTTAATCTATGGTAAATTCCATTAGTAAGACTTTGAAATTTTATAAGAAAAGAAAAACAGAAGTAGGTGGGATGGGGGAGATTAATACTGGAAATGTTCCTATATCCAATGCTTTGTGCAGATTGCTGACTAGTGAAGATTGCTGACTGGTGAATAATCTGGTGAATGGGGGATTGATCGAAGGAGAGGGGCAGTGGATTGAGGCAGGGCCCTGAGTAAAAATCTGTAAGCGAAACATTCCACTTAATGATAAAAAAAAGAAGAGGAAGAACTACCATACAAGAGATAACCACTATACAAGAGATAACCACCATACAAGAGATATAGGACCAATTCTTATACTTCATTTTGATGGAAATCCATTGAGTTGGGTGGTGTTTGGGGGAAAACCGCTTGTGGTGTGATGTGGGAAGAAGTTTGTTTTAGGCGTTAGCAAATTCATGATCTTTCTGCTTAGCTTAGCTAGAACTAAGCATCCGGCATCGCTTAGGTAGGACAATAACCCTAACCCTTGACCTGTTGCCCTAGCAACAAGCTAGAACTTAGCTAAAATGACATTCCAAAATCCCTCTACTCGTGCCAAGGTTGTGGTTGCACCACAACCTTGGGCACTCTCAAGAGAGTGCCCGACAGCTCAACGCAAATTTACAGCTCAACACAAATTTGTGGCTTAGCATGACTTTGTGGCTAAATACAATATACCAGTAGAGTCTACAGTCACACCTCACTATCCCAGATGACCAAAGTCCAATGAAGTAAGCTCCAGATAAAGCATATAGCTATAATTTCACTATGTAAGCTTAATAATCTACTTTACATTTATTTTTGCACCTTTGCCTGTCGTTTAATACTAGTAGTGATTAGTCTCAACATTTTCTTCTTATAGGCTTGAATTGTATGTCTTTCTTTAACATACGCCTTCAACTGATTAAGAAAAGGCTTGTGTTTTGCTTGCTCTGCCTTTTTCTTGGCATTTTGAGCCCGTCTCAGCTGCTTTTCTGCCTGTTCTATCTCCAAATCCTCTCTCTTTTTCACCATTTGGTGTGCCTCTGATGCATAAATGACTCCACCTTTCTGCACCTGCTGTCTGCTCTGTGACCTACACCTTGCATTTCTTGCTTCTTCCGCAGCTCGACTATATTCCAAGTTCTCCATTACCAATGCCTCAGACTGGGCTTGGGCCAAGCCTCCTTGAAGAACTAATCTCAACTTGCGCTGAAAGGTGGGCAACAAATTAGCTGCCTCACGCTGTAACTCTTCACCTTGTCTCTTGAGGCTGCATAATGTGAGAGGCATATTTGGAGAGGCAAGTTGTGGGGTTGTAGTAGGTGGAGCTATAGCACGAGGAATAAGTGCTTCTCGCAACTTGGAGATTACGATATCAGGATTATAGGGAATTAATCCAGTAGCGTGAAAGGAGGAATGGATGGTTGATATTTTAAAGGTTTGCTGACGTATAGAATCGATTTTATCCAAAAACTCAACCTTGTCAAAGTCACCACCTCCCGTACGTGTCGCTGCTTCAACTGCCTCTGCAAGGTAATGCTTATATGGTTGGAAGATGATGACATCCAAAGGTTGGAGGAGATGGCTAGTATGAGGTGGCAGGCAGAAAACAACAATGTCGTGTGCATCGCAGAAGTCGATAAAGTCTTTCGTACAGTGGGAGCCAAAACCATCAAGAAGAAGAAGTCGACTGGAACCCACTTGATGCTGTAAAGAAAATTTTTCGAAGTGAACAAGCCACTTCATGGTCAATTCATCATTGCTATAGCCAGTATCTGACATCGTAATTAGGTAATTGTTGGGAATAGAAGTGGCTGTATACCATTGTTGCTGGTGTATAACTCCGGGAACAATAATTATAGGAGGGAGGACACTTCCATCACCACTAATCGTTTCGCATACAGTAATTAACTCTCGATTCGTAGTGGTTCCAAGGTAAGATTGCCGGTTTGCCTCTCACGTAATTATCCACTGGTCGCGCCCTACACCGATACGAAATCCGGTTTCATCAAAGTTGTAAGTATTCGTTACCTGAATGTTATGCTGGTTACGAACTGCCTGGTACTTCTCAAACCAGGTACGTATCTCATCAGGCTGGTGGGCATTTTTCCGGTCTGCATCAATGGTATGTTGTTTGCAGATAAAGTATTCAGGATGTCTAGCAAGAAATTGCCTTGCCCATTGCTCACTTATGAGTGGTGCAGGGTCTGGGCCTGTATGTGCCAGCTGAAGAATTGTGTTTGCGCAGCCAGATACCATCTGTAGTCTTGCACTAGTACCCACGGTATCAAGTCTGTCCAGGTACTGGCATATGGTGGCCTCTTGATCGTCGGAGAGCTTTCGATTAGTTGGGGGATGTTCCTGTTTTGACTGGCGTCCTTGCCAGCGGGCAAGAAGTCTGAAATATGGTATTTCATGGCACTTGGCAATTGAAGCAAGATTGGGAGAGTCATCTCCGGTGGTATGAAGGAAGGTAAGAGCAGCCTGAATGTGGGCTTCAATATCAATATATGGTTAAACCCGTTGACTGGGTGGTATAAGAGCTGACTTACTAGATGCTGGCTCGGATGGCATGTTTGGTTTTGTTATCTTGTTTATCGGTTGAGAGAAGGTACGTGTATATTGACTAAAGATGGTGGAGGAAACGGAGGCTCTATTGAGCAATAAAAATCCCCTGGTGAGTACCATGTGGGTGGGGCAACACAGCTAGCTAGAGTTGTAGTGTCAAGTTTCTGTTGTAAGCCACAAATTTGTGTTGAGCTGTAAATTTGCGTTGAGCTGTTGGGCACTCTCTTGAGAGTGCCCAAGGTTGCGAGCTAGTGAGCGACCATGGGTTGTGGTGCAACCACAACCTTGGCACGAGTAATAGTACCGTTGAGACAAGAAAGTAACTGGACAAGGCCGGAATTAGATTTGTGGCAACCAAGGTCAATCATGACATAGTTGCAACCAAATTAAACTATCCTACAACCAAACCACACCACCATTGCAACCTGACCCTATTGCAACCTGATCCATCCTTCACCTCTCGAAATACTACAGTACCACAATCCATAATGCTTATGGGAAACAATAATGGAACACGGCGTGGAGCCCCAGAAGAAGGTATGCGGGCAATTGAGCTGCATTTAAAAGGCTATTCCTACTGTCAAATTCAACAAACTGGATACGGAAAACAAACTGGATATGGAAAGAGTGTGATCCAGAGTATTGTGAAACTTTGGAGGGAGAAAAATGTCATCAAGGATACACCACACTCTGGATGACCACCCAAGCTCAACAACAATAATAAAGAAACTACTTTTTCGAGTAGTGGTCAGCAAGGAGGTCCAAGGAGAGTTTGGCGGAAAGCAGGAACTGGGGATCAGGAGCGATATCAGGACTCTGATTGAGAAAGAGGGTGCAAGAACAAAGTATTAGGTGTAAATAGTTTATTGAGATTATCGTCAGTGCAGACATTTATAAACCTGTAGTCAATATATATTTCAGCTAGTGTCTGGTTACTTTCTTGTCTCGATGGTACAAGACAACGAAATCAAACGAAGGGATACCGCAGAAATATTGGATCTGCTGGAGAAGACATAAGAGTAAGCTGGGGATTAGACCATGTGAGGGCTCAGCGAGGCGGCACCCTTTCTCTCTTCTTTCTTGAAATCCGTTACAACCAATGAATTCCCACTTTTTTTGAAAGAAATTATCAAGCCCCCTTACTTCCCACACCAAAATTGGTCACATCTCACATTTTTTACTACCACATCACCAACATCCTCCAGTACAGTCAGAGTTTTCTCTGATCCTACAATACCACCCCCTCACCTATGATATCCTCCCTTTGGGTGTGGAGCCAATCACAAGGCCCCATCCTAAGGCTTCCAAACACCGCAGGAAACAAGTTCCGCCCAAAGACCAACTTGATTTCCTCAACCATGGCTGCCCCGGGCTTTCACCCCTACAGCAAGGCCACCAGAGAGAGTATAGCTCTCAACACGCCTCTCCCACCGTCTCCTTTGGGCAACAGAAGCCCCACGAAGAGCCCCAGGCCTTACTCCCCATCTCTTTTGCCCCTGGGCTCCCCCCACGGAGTGTCTCTCCAATCCCTCCTCCCAATGTTTTCGGTCATCTCGCACAACCAGAACTGTGCAAACAGGACCATTAACATCGGAAACAGAATCGTAGCCCCAGGAAGCAACTTCCCAACAGTACGGAAAGAACTAGGATGCCTGGATACTTGTTTCGTCCAACTGGCCAAGATGGCAGAGGCACCACCCATCGTCACTCCCTTCCCAGGATTCCGTACCACCCTCCAAAAGGTATTCAGGAATGAAACAGTCAACAATGTCGACCAAGAGACCCTCACAGAACTGGCCGCCATGGCCTTCTCCTTCCACCCCTCTAGAGAGAGCCCGGTTATGGTCTCCCAAATCCCCCAATCATCCCCCCCAGACGTACAGATGGGTGAGACCATCATAGAGATCCCCGACTCTCAGACCTCCCAGGACACCAGTATGGCACTGGGAAATGGTAGGAACTCAGACGGAACAGGCATAGGAGACAGCCAACACGCCCCTACCTCCCAAGAACTACCCAGAGGAGTGCGCTTCTCCTCCCCCTTGGAGATTCCAGGAACCCCATCCGGAAACCTCACAGCAGGGCCACCCCCATCCTCATCCTCATCCACATCCTCGCCCTCTTCCCCTTCAGTGCGCATCCTGACTAGGAAAAACACCGAAACAAACAAAGGCACAGGGAAAGCCACCCAGGAACAAGACACCCAGAAGACGGCAACCAGGGAGAGCCCAAACAGCATCTTAGCCCCATTCTTCCAAGAACATATCGAGGTGAGCTCCCCAGAGGACATACTAAGGCACATAGGTGCTAGAGACTCCACACCCAACAACGGGGGCGTAGCCCTCCTCCTGGCAGCAATGGAGGACAACTTCAACAAGAAACTGGAACAAATGTAGGCCAGAATCCTGGAAGCTATCCGGACAAACAACAACCCCCAACACCAAGAAAGAAACGCACCCCTACCCCAACAACCACCGCTAGCAAGACCCCAAGCACCCCAACAGAGACAAGCGCAGAGACCCCAAACCCAGCAACAAAAGCAGGTTATGGCTGCCCCGGCCATCCCCAGAGCCACCCACCCCTCCCAAGCAAATGATCCAACTACCGCCAACAAGAAGCAGACATATGCAGCAATGACAGCAGCAGGAATAGACACCGACAACTTCGTCCTCGTCAAAAGGAACAAAGGAAAAGGACCCGCAACAGGGGGTAGGAAAAGCCAAGAACAGGGACCCTCAGCCCTCTCGACCCCCCATGCAAGGCAGAGATGACTCCTGATCCGCTCGGTGGAAAAAGGAAGGAGAGTGGGAGCAGCCGGTCGCTCCACTGTCCAAATAAGAGATGCAATAAACGGGGCCTCTAGGGTCAAATTCGCCTTCGCGGAATATAACTGCAACAACGACCTAGTGCTTACCACCGTCCAGGACCTCCCAGCAGAACCAGCCCTCCAAGACTTCAACGCGATAACTAAAGCACTAAACGATATTGACATCTTCGGCTTCAGCATCATAACGGACGTCCCCACAGTCAACATCCTCATCCACAAAGTCCCGCTAGGAAACGATGAGAACTGGAAGCCCACCAACTGGGACACTGACTCACCCAACTGGAACGACGTGGAAAGAGGAATCTCGGAATACAACCCAGTCATCTACGTCATAGACAGACCCAAGTGGATCAGATCCCCAACAGCCCTTAAAGCAAACGGCAAATACAAATCGTCGATCATTGCAACGGTGGAAATGAATGACTGCGTCAGCTCCTAACTCAAGAAAACGGAAGGCAGCGTAGCAATCTTCGGACAACGATGCACCTTCATCAGATACGCAAGAAGAGACTCCTCCACATGCTGTGCAAGGTGCCTGCAGATGGGACACCACGCAATGCACTGCCGCCTCCCACCCACTTGCAAGTTTTGCAGAGGGGACTATCACACAAAAGACCATGGCTGCCTGGAACTCTACTGCACAGTCGGAAAGAGAAGACCCTGCTCCCACACCATCAGAAGATGCATCAACTGCGAAGAGACGACCCACTTCGCAGGAGACAACCACTGCCCCACCAGGAACAGAGCAGGAGGAGTAGCCCCCCAAGACAGCTTGGTAGTCCCCAGTCCGGCAGAGCCACCCCTACAAAACCCCCATGCCTAATTTATGGCGAAAATTGATATTATTTACCACAACATCGGCGGGTCCATGAATGTTGTCACAGAGTTACTGAAAGTCTCATGCAAACTTAAACCAAAAATTATAGCATTAGCGGAATGCCCACTTGAAAACGATAACTGGATACACATAGAAGGTTACACATGTTATGCTGACACAAAAGCAGTAAAATGAGGCTGTGCCACGTATATTAAAAACGAATACGCACACATGTTCATAATAGAAAGAGTTAACTCGCAATTTCTCACACTTTGGACTGGAGGCACTGAAATTACGATAGGCTACCAGAGACCCCATAGCCACAAAAGAAGCGACATAACCGATAAGATGACCTACAACCTTGACCACATGAACGAATGGCACAAAGGGAGCAGCAACATAATAATCGGGGACCTCAACGCAACCAATCCGGCCTGGTCATCAGGATGGTCCAACACAGCAGGCAATAGACTACGAAGCTGGATGACAGAGAGAGGACTGACAGTAGCCAACCCCTACATGATAACCCACCCACCGTCGAGCCAACACCCGACGGGAACGACGATAGACCTAGTAATCGCCGACAGACACCATGACCTCCAGGTCAACAACGTTCTAATGCCATCAGCAGACCACACAGCCTTAATGATAAGTACAAGGATACCCTGGAAGAAGTCGCAACTCAGACCCCTAAGATACAACAAGGCCAACTGGGATGGAATAAGGACAGAACTACTACTCCTAGAAAATGACGACGACCCAGCCCTCATCCAAAAAAGGTTAACAGAGATCATCCTAAGGCACACCCCGAGAGCAAGAGACAATGCAAGAGCGTTCTGGAGTGCAGAACTCTCGGAAACAAGAAAGGCGCTGCTGAAGGACATAAGGAGTAACCCCCGATGCCTCACCTTAAGAGATAAAAAAAAAGAAATACAGGAAAGACATTGCTAAAGCGAAACTGCAAGCAAATAGTGAAGCACTGCAGGAAGAAACTGACCCGGAATGCTTCAGAAGTGTCAAGCCCAGGGTCACCAAACAACCGATACCAGCCCTGACCAGGAGAAACAGAAGCATCGCGGCAGAACACAACCACATAGTAGAAGAGCTACACACAGCCCTGTATGGGGGAGAACACAGGCGCAACCTGGAAACCCCAGCAGCAACCCCCACGAAATTAGACATCGGACTCCTAGACACAGCCTTGAAGGCCACCTCGAACGGAGCAGCAACAGGCCCGGACCTCATCCCCGGCAGAGCAATCAAGGAGTTCAGGAAGTCCAGAGAGGTGCTATTCACCTCCATGACGAACAGAGCCTGGGCTGAGGGTATCCCGAGCAGCTGGAGAACGAGCAACTCGATTCTAATAAAAAAGGAGAAAAAAGAAACCTATACGGTAGCCAAGAGCTGGAGACCCATCCAACTCTAATCCATCCTTGCAAAGGTGCTAGAGAGAGCAGCGGTAATGCGGATAGCAAAATTGGATCTGCTAACACCCAACATGTTCGGTGGAAGGAAAAACAACGGGACAACAGACGCGATCCAGGCGCTCAGTGACATGCTGACTACCTCCAAACAACCGTACGCCTGCCTGACCGCCCTAGACATAGAGGGAGGCTTCGACCACCTGAGAATAGAAGAGGTTTGCGATATGATAGAGAGAAGGGATGTCCACTTAGGACAATGGATCAGACACTGGGCAGCAGGGAGGAGCACCGCCTACAGGTTCAATGGAAAATGCTCAAAAGCGTTCGCTACGGACAAAGGCACCCCCCCCAAGGCTCACCACTATCCCCCATCCTCTTTCTCACAAGCATAAGAGAAGTAACCGCAATCGAACCCCAAAAACTCCCTGGGACGACCACCAGACTACTGACATACGTGGATGACATCCTGGTGGCCACAATGTACAAAAACCTGGACATAGGACAGGTAGCCCACCAGGAAGTGCTAGATGAAGTCAACAGCAAGTGCAGAGACCACAGCTACACCCTCTCCCTGCTCAAGACGGAATGCATCCACATAAAAACCCCCCAGGAGAAGCACCTCCATCCAAAGATAGGAAACATAGAGGCCCCGGAAAAAGAAGTCATGCGATGGCTAGGATACTTTATATCACCAGACTTCAAATGGAAGGCCCACACAATGCACTGGATAGCAAAAGCCAACAAAACAAGCTTCTTCGTCAAAGCAATGACAAGCAGGTACGAAAGGGGGAGCCTCAACGCGTGGACCACTCTTCGGCTCATATAAGTTCTAATCCTCCCCCAGCTTACTTATGGGATAGAGGTATGGGGAACAGTCGCAGAGATAGATGCAGCACAAAAGACCCTCAGCAAGATCACACGGTGCGCCTTCAGACTCGAGAAGAAAACCCCCCTGACAGCGATCTTCGCGGAAACCGGCATCATCCCCCTCCGCATCTACGCAGACCATAGACACAACCTCCTCTGCCTCAGGGCCCACTGCCTAGACAGACCAACAGAGTGGATAAAGAAATGGATAGAAAAGACCAGAGCCAAAGCGATCATCAAAAACGCGCACAACATGAAGCTGGGAAAGTCCAACCTGAAGGAACACCTCCTCAAGAACTGGAATAAAAGCATCGAGGGGGAAAAAATCAGATACAAAGGCAAACCTAGGAGAAGCTACAAACACTGGAGAAAAATGACCAGGCTCCAGTTTAGAAAACTCCTCTACCTAAAAGCAACGGTGGCATGGCCATACCAAGACACTGTGGGGACAAGGCGCGATTGCCCCTGCGGAAGAGACAAAATCACAGGAGAACACCTAATGAAGAACTGTGGGATAGTGGCACTAACAAAAGCCAAACTCCATGACACTAGAGACCACGGAACCCTACTGAAGTGGATGGCCACGTGGCCGGACTCGCTCAGAAGGGAACTGACAGCCCCCCAAAAGCACGATGCATACGTGAATACGGCACAAACCATGGTGGCCGGAATCAACATCCCCACCTCACAACCCAAGGCGAAAAGGAAAAGGGCAAAGAAGATGACACCCTGCGACCTCTGCGGAAAACCGGTTATACACGAGAAGCTGAAACTGGAAGCGCATGCGAGGACCCATGCACCAGGCTACACCCCCGGGGGGGAAAGAGCCAAATGAGAAGAGCCCAGGGTGGAAAGGGGCAGAGAAGGGAATGTCCGGCGACCCAGGAGCGTAATGCTGGGGGGATAGTATTTCCTTATGTACACGACAGCTGGGCATGGAGATGACAGGGCTGGTTTCTTTGAGGGCGGAATTTCTTAGAGTACACAACCACTGAGCACAGAGGTGACAGGGTGGGTTTCCTTAGTTTGGGATTTCCTAATATACATGACCACTGGGCACGGAGGTGACGGGGTGGGTTTCATTAGTAGCTGGAAAATTTCCTAAAGTACATGACCACTGGGCACAGAGGTGACGGGGTGGGTTTTATTAGTAGTTAGATTTCCCTAAGATACACGACCACTGGGCACGGAGGTGACGGGGTGGGTTTCTTTTACGCCAGATAAGGAGTGGACCGAGGAGGATAGAGGAGATAGGGAGTGGGAGTTTCTTATGTACGGTTGGGCGGGGGGACAACGGGGGCGAGGAGCGAGAAGAGGAGGGGGGAAGGAGTTTCATTTGTATAGGTTGGGTGAGGGGACAACGAGAAATTGGGCAGGCAGAAGGTGGAGAGGAGGATAATGTTTTTCTTTAAGGGGGCCCTGGGCTGGGGGGAGTATCTCACGCCGGTAGTTAGATACCTTTAATTAGCTGAAACGAGGCATAACCTTGGACTAGACAAGAATGAAAATTAGGTTACAGGTGGCACCCTCAGCGAGGCTTGGCGCATCTTGTCGCCAACAGCTTGCCGCATTATATGGGGAACTCAGTGTGGAGTGAACCTGCTTGTCTTTTCTTCTGATAACCACTAATCTACAAAAGCATCAAATTCCATCGGGATTGGAGTTACATCAACTCTTGTCCCATTGAATGATTCGGGATCCGACCATTTGCACTGCAGCAGTAAGGCTTGAGACGTTATTATTAGCTGCCATCTCAATAGCCAACTGCTCCTGGATTCGTGCTGGGATTGGGATTTCAGAAGGGTTGGGGGTCATAGTTGGTAGGAACTGATAGTATCAGACATGAGAGTTAGTCAGGTTTTCTCCCTTCTCCGGTATTATGACGATCACATTTTCACTCAATTATAGCGGCAAGCCAAGCTGTGCCAAGCCTCACTGAGGGTGCCACCTGTTACCTAATTTCCATTCTTATCTAGTCCGAGGTTATGCCTCATTTCACTGAATAAAAGGTATCTAACTACCGGCGTGAGATACTCCCCCCAGCCAAGGGCCCCCTTAAAGAAAAACATTATCCACCTCCCCGCCCTTTGCCTAACCGATTTTTCGTTGTCCCCTCACCTAACCCTTACAAATGAAACTCCTCTCCCTCCCTCTTCATGCTCCTCACCCCGTTGTCCCCTCGCCCAACCTTTACAAATGAAACTCCCCTCCCTCCATCCTCCTGCCCCTCACCCCATTGACCCCTCACTCAACCGTACATAAAAAACTCCTACTCTCCATCTCTCTCCCTTCCTCAACTAATATATGTCCTCCATTAAGGAAACCTACCCCGTCACCTCTGTGCTCAGTAGTCGTGTACTCCTGGAAATCTAACTACCAAGGAAACCCACCCCGTCATCTCCATGCCCAGTGGTCATGTAAACTAAGAAATCCCCCTACTTATAGAAACCCACCCCGTCATCTCCATGCCCAGTGGTCGTCTACTCTAGGAAATCCAGCTACTAAGGAAACCAGCCCTGTCATCTCCATGCCCAGCTGTCATGTAAATAAGGAAATACCATCCCCCCAGCATTACGCCCCTGGGTCGCCGGGCATTCTTCTTCTCTGCTCTTTTCTCTGCCATAGGCTCCGCTCATTTGGCTCTCCCCCTGCCCGGGGTGTAGCCTGGTTCATGGGTCCTTGCATGTGCTTCCAGCTTCAACTTCTCGTGTATCACTGGTTTCCCACAGAGGTCGCATGGTGTCATTTTCTTCGTCTTTTTCCCCTTTGCCCGGGGCTGTAAGGTGGGGATGTTAATTCCAGCCATCGTAGTTTGGACTGTATTTACGTAGGTGTTGTGCTTTTGGAGGGACATAGGTTCCCTTCTGAGCGATTCCGGCCACATTTCTATCCACTCTAGTATCTTCTTCTGGTCTCTAGTGTCATGGAGTTTGGCTTTTATCGGTGCAATGATGCCACATCTTTCTATCAGGTGTTCCCCCGTGATTATGTCTCTCCCACATGGGCAGTCCCATCGTGTACCCACACTGTCTTGGTAAGGCCATGCCGCTGTCGCTTTCAGGTAGAGGAGTTTTCTGAATTGAAGTCTGGATGCTCCTCTCCAGTGCTTGTAGCTTCTTCTCGGTTTGCCTTTGTATCTGATCTGTTCCCCTTCCATGGCTTTGTTCCAGTTTTTGAGGAGGTGCTCCTTCAGGTTGGATTTCCCCAGCTTCATGTTGTGGGCGTTTTTGATGATCACCTCTGCTCTGGTTTTATTTTTCCACCGTTCGGTCTACTCCATTGGTCTGTCTAGGCAGTGGGCCCTCAGGCAGAGGAGGTTGTGTCTGTGGTCTGTGTAGATGCGGAGGGGAACAATGCCTGTTTCCACGAAGATTGCCATTAGGGGGGTCTTTTTTTCGAGTCCAAAGGCGCATCTTGTGATCTTGTTGAGGGTCTTTTGCGCTGCGTTGATCTCTGTGGTCGCTCCCCATACTTCTATGCCAGAGGTGAGTTGGGGAAGGATTAGGCCTTGTATGAGCCTGAGCATGGTCCAGGCATTGAGTCCTCCTTTTTCGTATCTACTTGTCATCACTTTGACGAAGAGGCTCGTTTTGTTGGCTTTAGCTACCCAGTGCATTGTATGCACTTTCCATTTGAAGTCTGGTGATATAAAGTAACCTAACCATCGCATGACGTCCTTTTCTGGTGCCTCCACGTTTCCTATCTTTGGGTGGAGGTGTTTTTCTGGGAGAGTTTTTATGTGGATTCGTTCCGTCTTGAGTGGGGAGAGGTATTAGCTGTATTCTTGACACTTGTCATTGACTTTGTCTAGTGTTTCCTGGTGGGCTACTTGTCCTATGTCCAGGTTTTTGTAAGTTGTTACCACTAGGATGTTGTCCATGTATGTCAGGAGTTTGGTGGATGTTCTGGGGAGCTTGCGGGGCTCAATGCTAGTTATCTCTCTTATGCTTATGAGGAATAGGATGGGGGAGAGGGGGGAGCCTTGGGGGGTGCCTCTGTCTGTGGCGAATGCTCTCGAGCACTTTCTGTTGAATCTGTAAGCGGTGTTCCTTCCTGCGGCCCAATGTCTAACCCACTGTCCCAGGTGGACGTCTTTCCTTCCTATCGTGTCGCATACTTCTTCCATTCTCAGGTGGTCGAATCCTCCCTCTATATCCAAGGCGGTTAGGCAGGTGTATGGTTGTTTGGAGGTTGTCAGCATGTTGTTGAGTGTTTGGATCGCGTCTGTTGTACCATTGTTCTTTCTCCCCCCGAACATGTTGGGAGTTAGTAGGTCCAGTTTCACTATCCAAATCACCGCTGCTCTCTCCAGTACTTTTGCTAGGATGGATTGGAGTTGTATAGGTCTCTAGCTTTTGGCTTTCGTGTAGGTTTCCTTCTTCTCCTTTTTTATTAGGATTGTTTTGCTCATTTTCCAGCTGGCTGGGATGCCCTCGGTCCAGGCCCTGTTCATCATGGTGGTGAAGAGTACCTCTCTGCTTTTTCGGAACTCTTTGATCGCTCTGGCTGGGATGAGGTCCGGTCCGGTTGCTGCTCCATTCGGGGTGGCTTTTAGGGCTGAGTCTAGGATTCCGATGTCTAGCTTTGTGGGGTCTGCATCCGGGGGTTCCAGGTTGCGCTTGTGTTCTCCTCCGTATAGGGCTGTGTGAAGTTCTTTTGCTATGTGGCTGTGTTCTGCCGCGATGCTGCTGTCCTCCCTAGTCAAGGCCGGTATTGGTTATTTGGTTGCCCTGGATTTGATGCTTCTGAAACACTCCGGGTTGGTTTCTTCCTGTAATGCTTCGCTATTTGCTTGTAGTTTAGCCTTCGCGATACTTTTCCTGTACTTCTTTCTCTTGTCTCTTATGGTGGGGCAGCAGGGGTTGTCTCTTATGTCTCTCAGTAGTTCCTTCCTTGCTTTCGTGAGGTCCGCATTCCAGAAGTTTCTCACACCGTCTTTTGCTCTCGGGGTGTGTCTTAAGACCATTTCAGATAGTTTTCCTTGGATGAAAGCTGGGTCATTATTGTTTTCTAGGAGTAACAGTTCAGCCCTTATGCCGTCCCAGTTTGCTTTATCATATCTCAGGGGTCTGAGTTGCATTTTCTTCTATGGTATTCTTGTACTTATCATTAGGGCCGTGTGGTCTGCTGATGGCATCAGGACGTTGTTGACTCAGAGGTTGTGGTGCCTGTCCGCGATTACCAGGTCTATTGTTGTTCCCATCAGGTGCTGGTTTGATGGCGGGTGGGTTATCGTGTAGGGGTTAGCGACCGTTAGTCCTCTCTCTGTAATCCAGTTTCGTAGTCTGGTGCCCGCTGTGTTGGACCATCCTGATGACCAGGCCGGGTTGGTGGCATTGAGGTCTCCAATTATTATGTTGCTGCTGCCTCTGTGCCATTCATTCTTGTGGTCGAGGTTGTAAGTTATCATGTTGGCTGTGTCCTTCCTCTTGTAGCTGTGGGGTCTCTGGTAGCCTATCGTGATTTCGGTGCCTCCGGTCCAGAGTGTGAGAAATTGCGAGTGGACTCTTTTAATTATGAACATGTGCACGTATTCGTTTCTAATGTAGGTGGCACAGCCCCATTTCACCACTTTTGTATCAGTGTAACATGTGTAACCTTCTATGTGTATCCAGTTATCATTTTCGAGGGGGCATTCTGCTAATGCTATGATTTTTGGTTTGAGTTTTCGTGAGACTCTCAGTAACTCTGTGACAACGTTCATGGACCCACCGACGTTGTGGTAAATTATATCAGTTGTCACCATAAATTAGTTATGGGGGTTTTGTAGGGGTGGCTCTGCCGGACCGGGAACTACCAAGCTGTCTTGGGCGGCTAATCCTCCCACTCTGTTTCTGACTGGGCAGTGGTTGTCTCCTGCAAAGTGGGTGGTCTCTTCACAGTTGATGCATCTCCTGATGGTGTGGGAGCAGGGTCTTCCTTTTCCCGCCGTGCAGTACAGTTCTGGGCAGTTGTGGTCTTTTGTGTGGTGTTCTCCTCTGCAGAACTTGCAGGTAGGTGGGAGTCTGCAGTGCATCGCATGGTGTCCCATCTGTAGACATCTTGCACAGCATGTGGAGGAGTCCCTTCTTGCATATCTGACGAAGGTGCATCACTGCCCGAAGATTGCTATGCTGCCTTCTATTTTCTTGAGTTGGGAGCTGACCCAGTCATTCATTTCTACTGTTGCTATTATCGACGATTTGTATTTGTTGCTCACTTTGAGGACTGTTGGAGATCTAATCCACTTAGGTCTGTCTATGACACAGATGGCTGGGTTGTATTCTGAGATTTCTCTCTCCAGGTCATTCCAGTTGGGTGAGTTAGGGTCCCAATCGGTGGGTGTCCAGTTTTCGTCGTTTCCCAGTGGGACCTTGTGGACGAGGATGTTGACTGTGGGGACGTCTGTGACAATGCTGAAGCCAAAAATGTCAATACTATTCAGCGCCTTTGTTATTGCATTGGAGTCTTGGAGGGCTGGTTTTGCCGGGAGGTCCTGAACGGTGGTGAGTACTAGGTCATCATTACGGTTATATTCCGCGAAGGCGAATTTGACCCTGGAGGCCCCATTTATTGCGTCTCTGATTTGAACGGTGGAGTGACCAGCTGCTCCCACTCTCCTTCCTTTTTCCACCAAGCAGATCAGGAGTCATCTCTGTCTTGCATGGGGGGTGGAGGGGGCTGAGGGTCCTTGTTCTTGGCTTTTCTTTCCCCCAGTTGCTGGTCCTTTTCCCTTGTTCCTTTTAATGAGGACGAAGTTGTCAGTGTCTATTCCTGCCGCCGTCATTGCTGCGTATGTTTGCTTCTTGTTGGCGGTGGTTGGGTCGTTTGCTCGGGAGGGGTGGGTGGCTCTGGGGATGGCCAGGGCAGTTATTTTGGTTTGTTGTTGTTGTTGGGTTTGGGGCCTTTGTGCTTGTCTCTGTGAAGGCGTTTGGGTTCTTGCTGGCGGGGGTTGTTGGCGTGTTGGTGTGTTGCATTGTTGTTGTTGTTGTTGGGGGGCATTGTTTGTCCTGATAGCTTCCAAGATTCTGGCCTCCATTTGTTCCAATTTCTTGTTGAAGTTGTCTTCCATTGCTGCTAGGAGGAGGGCTACACCTCCACTGGTGGGGGTGGAGTCTTTGGTACCAATGTACTCCAGGATGTCCTCTGGGGAGCTTATCTTGACGTGCTCCTGGAAGAATGGGGCCAAGATGGTGTTCGGGCTCTCCTTGGTGGCCGTGGCTTGGGTCGGTGTTTGGGTGGCTTTCCCTTTGCCTTTGTTGGTTTCGGTGTTTTTCCTGGTTAGGATGCGCACTGAGGGGGAGGAGGATGAGGATGGGCCTGGCCCGGCTGTAATGTTTCCAGATGGGGTTCCTGGGATTTCCAAGGGGGAAGAAAACTGTACTCCTCTGGGGAGTTCCTGGGAGGTGGGTGCATGCTGACTGTCTCCAATACCTGTTCCATCTGAGTTTTGGCCGTTCCCGAGTGCCATGGTAGTATCTCGGGAGGTTTGGGAATCGGGGACCTCTATGATGGTTTCACCTATCTGTATGTCTAGTGGGGATGACTGAGGGATTTGGGAGACCATAACAGGGCTCTCCTGGGAGGGGTGGAAGGAGGAGGCCATGGCTGCCAGGCCTGCGAGGGTTTCCTGGTGTACGGCGTCAACTGTTTCATTTCCGAACACCTTTTCTAGGGTGGTACGGAAGCCTGGGAAGGGGATGGTGATGGGTGGTGCTTCTGCCATTTTGGCCAGTTGCACGAAGCAGGTTTCTAGGCATCTTAGTTCCTTTCGTACCATCGGGAAGTTGCTTCCTGGGGCCACTATTCTGTTGCCGACATTTACAGTTCTGTTTGCGTAGTTCTGGTTGTGCGATATGACCAAAAACATTGGGAGGAGGGATTGGAGGGATACTCAGTGGGGGGAGCCCGGGGGCAAGAGAGAGGGGGAGTAAGGTCTAGGGCTCTTGGTGGGGCTTCTGTTGCCCAGAGGGGATGGCGGGAGAGGTGTGTTGAGAGCTATGCCCTCTCTGGTGGCCTTGCTAAAGGGGTGAAAGCCCTGGGCAGCCATGGTTGAGGAAATCAAGTTGGTCTTTGGGCGGAACTTGTTTCCTGAGGTGTTTGGAAGCCTTAGGATGGGGCCTTGTGATTAGCTCTACACCCAAAGGGAGGATATTGTAGGTGAGCGGTTGTTGTAGTGAATTCAGAGAAAACTCTGACTATACTGGAGGATGTTGGTGATGTGGCAGTAAAAAATGTGAGATGTGACCTAATTTGGTGTGGGAAGTAAGGGGGCTCGATAAATTTTCTTTCAAAAAGTGGGAATTCGTTGGTTGTAACGGATTTCAAGAAAGAAGAGAGAAAGGGTACCACCTCGCTGAGCCCTCACATAGTCTACGTCACTTTATGTTAGTGTTCGAATAATAGTCTACGGTACGCCACAGTACGGCAAATGTTCGATGCCGTACCGTAAATTATGGCTGTAGTGTACAATACCGGAAAATGAAAATTCACACCAAAAATCTGAATAGAGAGGTTGCGGTGGCAGACCTAGGTGGAAGTTAACCTAAAATTGACCTAGGTGCAAAAATGAGTTTGCGGAACTGGTTCAGGAATCTTGGCAGCTGGGTTACCTAGGAGTTGGTGGAATAAAAAAATTAGTAAGTATTACAAACCTAGCACGGAAAAGGGTTTTCACATGACTCATAATTATGAGGTCATAGGTTTGTAATGTTTTCGCACACATGACCAATTAGGTCATGTGAGTTTCACACATGACTCGCACTTGTGAGTCATAGTTATTATATTTAATTTAATTGCGCAATAACTTGTTTGAAGTTATTAGTTGATTTTGCGCACATGACTTATTTAGAAGTCATGTGAGTTTCGCACATGACCAATTTATGGTCATGTGGTTATTATGTTATGCGAATATATGAGTCACAGTTGTGACTCATAAACAGTTATTGATTTGTAAGCAGGTTGGGGGAAGGACTATATAAGGAGGAGGATACGATGAAGTAGTTAGTTCTTCACGCAACCACCTAAGTTATTTCCTAGATATAACTTTACGACTTTATGAATATAAAACACATTTACTCTGTTTACTTATAAGTGCGATTACTAGAATTTAGTCTTAGGAAGACTAATACAAATATGAGAACTTAGTCTTAGGAAGACTAAGTAAAAGATACGAACTTAATCTTAGGAAGACTAAGTAAAAGATACGAACTTAGTCTTAGGAAGATTAAGTAAAGAATAAATACGACTCTGAGTATTTATCCCCTTCCAGTACAATACGATAATAGTCATTTATCATTGTTGCCTGTTGCGCGGTTATATAATAGGAGTGATTGTATAGGCAATCCTAACAGTAAGTAATATGATTAATGATACATTATTAATCTTTTTTTCAAGATTCATCACTTCACTAGCAAATTCAATGCTGGCTGCAAGATACCTATCTATATAAGCAGAATACTGGGCAACTGGCAATCCGACAACAATTCTGAATTGCTGTAGCATAAGACAATAGTCAAGAACAAGGAGCTTTGCATAAGGGGGGCAGAATAAATATAGAAACACTGGCACTTGAAGAAGAAAAGTAGAGAAATTTGTTTCAGTAGGTGTCAAAAGAGTATTTTTTTTTTTTTTAATAAAAGTAAATAGTAGTAAATGTATACTTACAGAAGATTAGCTTCACATAAAGAGAGGTTAAAGAGTTAGTCCAGGCTCTACAGCTGCCAGAAAAAGTAAATGCAGAAAATGGGATTGTGGAGGACTCCAAAACTGCACTTTGTATGTTAATAGTATGTCTAGTATATCCAAACTACCTCAGTGACCTAGCCATGAAGTTTGAATAGTCAATAGAGTGTATTTCACATATCAGCACAATATTCCAGTCAGAGATTCATTCAAAATAAAAATATTTATTGGAATGGGATCAAGAATAACTGACTTCATAAAAGTTATCTCAGTATGTAAGAATAATAGAGAGAAAAGAATCACCTTTATCCACCATATAGAGATTTATAGATAGTACAATTTGTGACATTGCTTACCCTACCTAGTGGTAATGAACTTACTACAATAGGTGGAAACAAAAGTATTGTTTGAAGTATCATGCTATTATCACACCTCATGACCTTATCAGTCACCTCTTTGTGCTGATCAATAAGTAGAGAAATGATGCCTTTTTATAGAGAAAGTCCAATTTACCTACAATTCTACAACAGTATACTTACACTCCAGATGAAACCCTTTCTAACTCTAAGATGATCCTGTTTATAGTATTACCAACTTCTTTCTTTCCCCTACCAAGGTACTTAACTTACTACATACTAAAAGTTATGGAGCCAGTCAATATCATACTTACAGATTGTAGTTAAGTGGGTATTTAAGGAGATGGTAAGTATGTTTGGTTTCTTTGATTATGTTAAAAATCAAAAGCATTTATTACAGCCTATTGGTGTACAATTCAGAGTGGCTGTACTTCTTTACAATATATATGTATACCTTCATAGGCTACAGATTACTCAGTATTTTGAATTTTCTAATCCTGTTTAGAACAGGGTGATGGCAGAGGAATTGGTTGAAGAGGAGCTGCTTCAACCTCCAAACTTATCAGAGTATTTTTATTTGTAAACTTGTTCTAGTATTTTAGGTTATTATGAAATTTTCTAAGTGAGGAGTAAAGTTATGAGAGAATGAATATGATTGTAAACAAATCAATCAAATATAAAAATAAAATAAATAATTAGAGCAAAGTCTTAATAAACCAGTTTGGAGTACTAAACTCATATTAGGTTCAAGTTAGGGTTCAGAAAAAAATATCTAGTTTGCTGTAGGGTGGATAAAAATTGAGCAGAAAATGTACAAGTTACAATTGAAATTGATAAGCCATAGAGTGACTACCAATACTTTAATCCACACCATAATGGTAAAAACTAAATATTCAAGTTTCACCATTTCCCCTACCATAATCATGCAGCTAGCAGTATTCCTTGTAATAATTAAAATAACAAAAAAAAAAAAAATCTGAGATAAGGAGGGAGAGAGTGAGGAGGAGAGAGAGGAGGAGAAATAGTGAGAGAATAATGGAAAGAAGGAGAGAAGGAGAGAGAATGATAGAAGAACAGAGAGAAAACAAGGGAGAGGGAACAAAAAAGAGAGAATATGAGAGAGAAAATAACAGTGAGAGAGTCTAAGAAAAAAAAAGAGAATAGAAGAGAGAGACTAAGAGAAAGAGAGAATAGGAGATAGAGAATGGAAGATAGAAAATGAGAGAGAGAGAATAGAGAATAGAGAATAGGAGCAAGAGAAAAGGAGAGAGAAGGTCAGAAAAAAATATAAGAGAGAGAGAAAGACAGAGAAAGAGAGAGAGAGAGTGTGTGTGTGTGTGTGTGTGTGTGAGTGAGTAAGTAAGTAAGTAAGTAAGTAAGTGAGTAAGTGAGTGAGTGAGTGAGTGAGTGACTGAGTGAGTGAGTGAGTGAGTGAGTGAGTGAGTAAGTAAGTAAGTAAGTAAGTAAGTGAGTAAGTGAGTGAGTGAGTAGGTAAGTGAGTAGGTGAGTAGGTGAGTGAGTTTGAGAGTGAGAATAAAAAGAAGAATCTTATAAGTCAAGAGTGTATACTATATACTTCTTAGATCTCATTATCTTTTCTCAAGGCTTCTAAAATTAAAACCAACTCATTCTTTCTTATCTCTCTTTCCAAATATGCATTGTAAGATCTCCTCTCACTTTGCTCTTAGATATCCTCTGTTAATCCAATAATACCTTACATGAGATCCTCATGTTTTCTATCTTGTTTTCTTTCTATTGCCTCCAGTCTCTCTTTATCCTTTTTCATACCCTCTGCAAAGTCTAGTAAGAGATTATCAACTTGAACATCCTTCATTGCTTGATTTTTCTGTCTTTGTTTCTGCCTGAGTCATGACTTCAGTAATTGATCCATCACCCTGACCATCATTGTTAACTTCATCTTCTCTGCAACAAACCAGTCCCAGCATAGAATCCTCTCTTACTCCCTTTCCATCTAATTTAAGTTTGGCTGCCTTCTCTTATATAAGTTTCTAGGTCTCTGGATCAGTACTGAACTGATCCCAATATGTTGTAAGTTCTATTATATTAAGCTTAAACTCACCAAACTCTTTGTCTGTTCTACTTTTATGAAGTGACTTAATTTCTACTTTCTTTTATTTTATAGCCTTAGGTAAACAAGATTTTTTTTATCAATTATCAGAGACTTAGATAAAGAATACTTACCTTATAGATTTTCACAAGTTTTTTAACCCTCTGCCTGCATGATTCCAGAGTTCTAAATATCGGTTCAGACTCCAGTACTTCTAGAAATATGGATACTTCTGTCTTCCTTGTTGCTTTTCTTCCTCTACTATAGTTTAAAGAATCTGTAGCTAGCACCTGACATACCAGAGCTCAATTCATCTATCTCAACTATTTGGCTACTTTTTCTTTAGTTTGTGGGGTAGTTATATTATCCTTTCCAGTCTTCAGTAAAGTTTAGATTGGTATAGCTTGTTAGGGTATGACTTGTTCAGTTTCATCTGTGGGTTAGCTTGAGTTTATGTTTAAATCAATTATTATTTATCTTTCTGATGCATTTGATGCCATTTTGATGGTTTAGAATCACTCTTAGTTATATATAGTAGTTCTTAGTTGCATGTAATGGTTCTTTTTCTACTTAGTGGTAGTTTAATTGATAGTATGATAGAAATTCAGGAAAGGTTTTCAGGTCTGTAAAACTCTAATTTACATTGCTCCCAGGTATCCTCACCTACTTAGGTGGCCAATATTTTTGGCTTAATATAAATTAACATATTATTACTACACCTAGGTCTTCCACTACAAACTTTCTAATATTAGGTAATTGTATTTTTTGCCAATGAGTTCAGGCCGGGTTGGGTTTGGGAGATCCCTATCCACAATTGAGGGTTTGTACATGAGGACCTAGGTGGCAGTTAGCAGAAAATAGGCTTAGATGTAAGAATAAGTATGTAATAGGTATATATAGGTAGCTTGGTGGCTAGGTAACAGCAGAATTAGTACAGTAGACTACTGCAAAAACTTGAATAATTGAACATTGTATAGAGTAGTTAATTTACTTGCATGATTGAGTTAAAGCCAAGTACCTCATTCTAGCAGTAATCAACCAATGAATAATAAGCTAGGACACAACAAGATTATTAAAAACCCAATATGGTACAGATAGGGCTTCAACTACTAGTTTCACTACTAGCTTCTACTACACATGAGTTCATTGTGTCTTATAGGTAATTTATATTTTCCTCCAAACTTACCTATGGAAGTTGTTATTACTGTTATGGAAAATAACTCAAGATGTATTTCTGGTATTATCAAGCTTTGGAGGTAGTAGATTTGAAGGCAATTAAAAGGTTTTTGGGAATACATGTATCATATAAAATACCAGTACTTAGAGAAAAGATCATAGTAGATTATATAGCATCTACTTACTATTTTCTCCAGTATATCCAAATTACATCACCTATCTTGGTACTCCACTGCTTCTTCTCATTTGTTGGTTGATTACTACTAGAATAAAGTACCTAGCTTCAACTTGGCCATGCAATTAGAGTATATAATACCGACAGATCTCCATATAGATCAGTCAATACAGGGTTCATTATTGCTTAGCTGCCAATCATAGTGAAAATTTAGCTCCTATGTCCTCAACATCTTTCACCTCCAAGTCTTTACCATGTATACTGTCACTATCCTATGCCTCAGCTCTCTCATCTCCTGATTCTTTTAACCTCTCTATAAGAAATTTGTTTGCTAACCCTTTTATAGATAATTCATTATTCTTACTACTATCAATTAGTAGTAGGTGACCTGCTGCCTAGAATACATATTGGACAACTTCTACTTACTGAGTAGAAAACCTCTCTCATGCCTTACCTATTGCCTAGGTAATGGTCACTCACTGCCCACCAACTATATTACCTGTAAGTTTACCTCCAGTTGCCAAGATCCTCTCCTCTTTCTCCTCAATTTCTTCAAGTTGCTGATCTATGACTTCCTATATTAGAAATTAATATTTTTATTTGATAAGTCCCTCACTTCTATTTCTGCATAGTATTACTAACCTTTAACATATCCTTAAAAAGATGATTTATAAATACATCTAAGTACTGCACAAGACCAGTACAGCCAACAGATATTATGCCCAGCATAATATCATATGCATGGAAGGTATTAAGTACTTCTTCTATTTTGTATCCTGAGAGTAGATTTATTCAAGGAGTATAGACTGACTATTAAGAACATGTATGAGCTACTTATCAAGCCACTCAACTATATTAATCAAGTTAGTATATACAGTTAGGTTAAACTTTACAATAACCTGACTATCATATCATTGCTACTTGGCCACAATTGTAGACCCCATTCCTATTCCCTGAAAGAAGATGAGTGATTTCACATGTAGAACTCTATCAGCAAAAATGGTAAGCTAAATAGTCCCCTGCCACTTGTCCTATCCTGACTAGCTGGATTGAATCCAGATTGTTTTATTGCCAATCTGATTGTTTATTTAGCCTCCTAAGTACTTAAATAGGGCTACCATTCAATTTATATTACAGACATTCTATAATAGATATCAGTTAGTCTAGGGTCCTTCTTTTACTATTCCTTCCCTAGTATCTAGTATCACCAGAGTAGTACTGTGAGTTATGATGATTGAATCATACCCTATTAAGTACCACATTCCCAAAATCCTAAGAGAGTTGACTTACTGTATTAGTAATAAGGTGTAGGCAAATTTGCAGCTACCACAGGTATCCTTGAAATGACATATTTGAGAACCTGAATACCTCCAGATTCTGGGCTGGGTAGTTCTTTTTGAAGAGTTCCTTACTAACTCTTCTAAACTGGTCCTGCTAAACTGCTCTTCCCAGAGCCTGCTACTCCTAGAATTACTGGAAAAGCTTCTTTTCTATTTCTGGCCATTGCCATTTCCTTCCTCCTCTACTTGCTCTTCTTTGCCCTACCTTTTACCCTTCAAACTTTCCTTCCTTCTCCTTCTTCCTCCAATATAATAGGTTTACTGCAAGCACCTTTAAGTTAAAGTAGTCTGCTACCTACTTCTGTATTAGCTCCCATACCTTAGTTGGGCTATAAGGTATTTTAGTTCCCATCTATATCTGGAAAAATGATTACTTGCATCCTGTATATCCTATGCATCTGATGCAAATAGTACTCACAATGATAATTGTTAACCAGGATACAATATCAAATAAATATCATATCTTGACTTTTTCTTATATAGTAGCTTATATCCTGGCATGGACCCCCACACTAGCTATATCCTGACAATGTCTGATCCTGCACTATTATATCCTAAAAATCCCTGATTCCTAGCTGTTATATCTTAATACCCTCTGATCCTTGGCTGTTGCATCCAGATAATGTCTAATCTTAAACTGTCACTTTCTGACAATTTATAATCATGGTGTCTTCTGTCCAGATGTTGGATCCTCAACTAGTATATTATAGAATGCTCATGATATCAGACATACTAGAAGTATGACCCTTACATAGGACCTAGGTCACAAGACTCAATTTTTTAAAATAAATTCTCTCATATATTTGATTTAAATTTACAGCTAGCTAGTATATAGGAGGATAAATGCTCTAGAGTCAAGACCTTCCCAACTAAGAAATATAATTCCTATAACAGCCTATAACCTCACAGAGAATCACATTAAGCAGCTATAGCTAGATGTATTAGAAAGCCAATGTCAAGACATTTCAGGAACTAGTTTATGGATCAGAGTTCTAATGTCAAGGTATGGAGCCATCTGCTTTTAAAGTTAGCAGACATTTGCTAGTAAAGATGAGTTTCATATTAGTCTATAACTTCATTGTAAATGGTGTCAGGTAGATATCACTAGGTACATTAGAAAGCTGACATTGAAATGATTCAGGAACTAGTTGATGTATCAGGATCAGATATCAGAACATTGAGGTATCTATCTTTGAAGTCAGCAGGTTTTTACTGGTAAATATAATTTTTTTATAATAGCCTGTACCTTCATGGAGAATAGTATTGGGTAGATATCACTAGGTGTATTGCAAGGCTAGTGTGGAGGAAATTCAGGAACTAGTTGATACATTAGAATCTAGTATCAGGGTATAGAGATATATATCTTTAAAGTTAGCAGTTTTTTATCAGTAAAGACTATTTTTATAACAACCTGTAACTTCATAGAGAATAGCTTCAGATAGATAGATGTCATTAGATGTATTGGAACATTGATATCAACAAGATTCAGAAACTATTTAATATATTAGGATCTGACATCAAGGTATAGAAGTATCTGTTTTTAAAGTCAGCAGTCTTTTACTGGTAAAGACTATTTGTATAATAGCCTGTAACTTCATGGAGAATAGCATCAGGCAGATACTGCCAGGTATATTAGAAATCTCACACTGAGAGAATCAAAGAACTTATTAATATGTCAGGATCTGATATTAGGGTATTGTAGTATCTGTCTTTAAAGTTAGTAGTTTTTCACTGGTAAATAGAATTTGCCTAATAGACTGTACCTTCATAGTATAGAATAATCATAGATAGAATTAACTAGATACATTATAATATTAACTTGAATATCATGTAGAGTAAGCATCAAGGGTTAGTCTAAGCTCTACTAGTAGAATTAAATAGTGAATGGTTATGGAATTTAGCTTCAAACCTAGTAGAGAATTATTACAAATACATATAGTTGTTAGATATAACTGTAAACAAGGATGAAAAAATATATATGGGAAAAATTAACACTACCTACTATTAGCTGTTATATCATACTAGCAACTATTACTTGTTTTTATAATAAATTCAAGTGTCATTTTTACTAACTTCATAATTTTAAAACTAAAATAGAAATCTTGGTAATTTGTCTATTTTTTTTTTTCATTCCCAATCTAGTTTAACCTTCTAGAAGAGTAGCTAATATATGGCTAATATCTAGCTACCTTTACCTCCTGTATATGTTGTAATGTATTTTATCACAAATTCTTATATTAGGACCTAACTGAGTATTATATCTAAACTCAGAATACTCAGGGTATAACTGAGTATGGTGTTCACTCAGGATGCCACTGAACATCACATCTAAACTTGGAATACTTAGGGTACAACTCAGTATAGTGTCTAAACTAAGGGCACAACTGAGTATTACATCCAAACTGAGAATACACAGGGTGCAACTAAGTGTGACATCCAAACTCAAGATGCAACTAAGTATTATATCCAAACTCAGAATACCTAGGTCACAACTGAATACAGTATCCAAACTCAGGATGCAATCCAGCATCACATCTACACTCAAAATACCTAAAGTATGACTGAGTGTGGTATCCAAACTCAGGATGTCACTAAGTATCACATCCACTGTCAGGATATTCAGAGTGTAACTGAGTATTGTATCCAAACTCAGGATACACAAGGTACAACTCAGTATAGCATCCAAACTCAGGATACAACTTAGCATTTTATCTAAACTCAGGATACAATAGGGACAACTGAGTGATGCATCCAAAGTCAGGATGTGCTAAATGTATAGGATATATTACAAACCTATCATAAAAAAGGGTTTTCATATAACTTATAGTTATGAGGTCATAGGTTTGTAAGGTTTTTGTGCACATGACCAATTAGGTCATGTAAGTTTTACACAAACTGTCTTGCAATTACAAGTTATAGTTATTATATTTGATTTGATTGAATAATAACTCACTTGAGTTGTAAGATATTTTGCACACATGTTTTAGTTAAAGTCATGTGAGTTTCACACATAATCTATTTAATGTCATGCGACTAACTTACTATATTACAAGAAGTGTATGAGTTACAGTTGTAACTCATAACAAGTTATTGATTAGTATGTGGGTTGTGGGAAGGACTATATAAGGAGAAGGATACGATGTTGTAGTTAGTTCTTCACACAACTACCTAAGTTATTTCCTAAGATATAACTTTATGACTTTATGAATATAAAACACCTTTACTCTCTTTACTAAAGAAGCCTGAAGATATTTTCCTTATAGGGTAATGAAGAAGTGAATGAAGAAACTTAGTCTTAGGAAGACTAAGAGAAGATATGAATAGATAAAGGAACTTGACCTTAGGAAGATTAAATAAGAACAAATAAATAGGAATCTAAGTATTTACCCCCCATCTAGAAAAAGTATTGTAATAATGTTATCACATCATTGCCTGTTACAAGGTTATATAATAGGAGTGATCTTATAGGCGATCTTAACATTTGGTTACCTCCTAGCGATACCCAACAACACAATGGATAATGAAAGACAATCATTAGAATTACCTGAAGTAGCACAGTTACTTTCAAGAACAGTATCTGAAAGAGGCAGAGTGGCTAGTCCAGTCATACCCAAAGAAGGATCAAGAAAAGAATCTACATCATCTGAAGAAAAAGACCAAAGAATGGCAGGACCAGCAGGAGCACTACTGGCTAGGGATGCACAAACACAACTACTAGCAAGAATGATAACCCTCACCCAAGAACAATTTCAGGCACTAGTCAGTGGAATAGAAAGTACCCGAAATGCTAAGGTTAAAGATCCAGGAGTGTTCACAGGAGAAAGAGAGAAACTCAAAGAATTCTTAGTACAAGTAAAAAGGTACTTTGAAGCTATTGGATGGAATGAGGAGAATCACAACCTAGACAAAATACATTATGCTAAGTCCCTATTAAGGGACTCAGTAGCACAATGGATTGCACTCCACATTGAAGGAAAAGTACAGGATGATTGGCAATCAAGGGACCAGTTTAAAGAAGTCCTCAATGCCAACTTTGGAGACAAAGACAAGAAAGAAAGAACAAGGAACATGATTGAGAAAATGAAGCAAGGCAACAGAAACAGGATGGACTACTGGAATGAGCTCTGAATGGCTGGCATAGATGCAGAATATGATGGAGATATGCTAGGAAGATTTTTCCTAAGAGGAATGAAATAAGCATTACAAGATGCAATTGCACTGGTGGATGCCAAGTTAACAACACCCAAAGCCCTTGCAGAATAGGCTATCGAAAAAGAAAATCACATCAATATGATAGAACATATCAAGGGAAAATCCCCAAGCCCCAAACAACAAGAAGTGTCAAGGAATCAGGATAGTACATTCAAACTAAATCCTCCAAAAGTAGAAGATAGGAGGGACCCTATGGACTTATATGTAACAAATCACAGGGAACTCCAAAGACTACCAAACGACAAATTCTAAAAACACAGAGAAGAGAAGCAATGTCTCAAATGTGGAAACAAAGGACACTTTGCATAGGACTACCAAGTCAAAAATAGCAAAGTACAAAGTCTAGAGGTAGAAAAGAATAAAGGAAGGGAAGAGGGAACTTTAAATGAAGAAAGTCCCCAGTAGAAGGTGGTCTGAGGGACAAAAGATCAAAACTCATCAAAATATCACAGCTACACTCAACAATATGTCACACAGAACCCTTGAATTACAAATCAGATCACATAATGATCAAAGTACAACTCCATAATAAGAAAAATGAAAAAATAATGATGAATACTATGATTGACTCAGGAGCCACAGAGGACTTTATAGACCACAATTTTGCTATAAGACACCAATTGCTACTGAAGAAGAAGATCAGCAAACCAAGTGATATTTATATGATAGATGGGACTATTTCAGAAGCAGGACCTATTACTCAGATAGTGGAACTATTGATGAACACAGGAAACCACAGAGAGAAGGCTACCTTCCTTGTGGCAAACTTAGTCAAACACAAGCTAATCCTGGGAATGACATAGTTAAAGAATCAGGGACCAAGGATTGATTGGATAAAAGAAAAAGTCACCTTTGATAGTGAAAGGTGCAAGGCTATATGCTTAGACAGTTCCTGATAGTATATATAGTACCAGAGGTACAAGCAATGAGGGAAAATCTGAAAAGTCAGATTTTAACTATGAACATAGAAGAGGAATAGGAAAGCCAGATCCAACAAATTGACAGGAATAACTGGGAAAGCCAAAAGGTGGTTATCAAAAAACTAAGCCAAGATGTAAGGTCACCAATGAAAGAATCAATCAACCAAAGATATAGTACCAAAAGAGTACCATAAATTCTTGGAACTATTTGAGGAAAAAGAAAGGACAGATTTACCCCCTCACCAACATACCAACAATAAGATAGAACTAGAAGAAGGAAAAACAGCCCCATTCATGAACCTATACCAGCTAGGAGAAAGAGAGTTGAAAGTACTAAGAGAATACCGGGTAGAGGATCTGGACAGAAGATGGATCAGATCATCTTCCTCATCAGCAGGAGACTCGATCCTATTTGTCAAAAAAAAGATAGGGGATTAAGACTGTGTGTGGACTATTGAGGACTGAATGCAGTCTCCAAAAAAGACTGGTATCCACTACCACTCATAAGCAAAGCTTTAGACTGTCTAAAAAAACAAAATACTTTACCAAATTAGATATCAAGGATGCCTACCAACACATTTGTATACAGAAAGGAGATGAATGGAAGACAGCTTTTCGAACCAGATACGGGCTTTATGAATATATTGTTATGCTATTTGGGTTAGCAAATGCACCTGCAACATTCCAACGATGGGTAAATACAGCCCTCAGTAAATATTTAGATGTTATCAGCATTACTTACCTAGACAACCTATTAATTTTTTCTGATAACCTTGAACAACACTGAAAAGGCATTTACAAGATACTAGAAAAATTAAGAGAAATTGGCATAAAACTCAAACCAACAAAATGCAAATTTCACAAAAAAGAAATCAAATATCTAGAGTTCATCATCAATAAAGAAAGAATAAGAGTGGACCCTGTAAAAACAGAAACCATAAGAGAATAGAAGGTACCACGAAAAGTCAAAGGAGTACAGTCCTCTGTAAGATTCTGCAATTTTTATTAGAGATTCATAGAAGGATTTAGCAGAACAGCCAAACCCTTATATAAATTAACAAAGAAAAACCAGAAATGGGAGTGGGGAGAGCAAACTCAGAGAACTTTCAAAGAACTCAAAGAAAAACTTACCACAACACCTATATTATGTCATTTCAATCCTAAACAGCCCATTATGATAGAAACTGATACATCCAATTATGTCTGTTCTAGTATCATATCACAACAGGATGAAAATAGAATATGGAAACCAGTGATGTACAGATCGAAAACAATGACCAAGGCAGAATACAACTATGACATTCATGACAAGGAATTGTTAGCAATAATGCAGACATTAAAAGAGTGGTGAAAATATGCAGAAGGAAGTCTGCATACAGTAAAAATCCTCACAGACTACAAAAACCTTGTACCATTCACTACCACCAAAGAATTGAATAGGAGGCAAATTAGATGGAGTGAAGAATTAAGTTGATACAATATCAAAATAGAATATCGACCAGGAAAGGAAGGAGGAAAACCAGATGCACTCACAAGAAGATTGGATGACCTCCCAGGAGAGAAAGACAAATGGAAAATACAATGAACACAAGTTTTACTACCAAAAAGAAATTCACAGATGGAGGATATGAATTAGGAAAGGAGGAGATCAATGTCATTGAAATACAGGAAATGGAAACTACTGTGAAGGACGAAATCAAGAAAAAATCTGAAAAAGACCAGCAATTCAGAAAAATAAGACCAGCCGTAGAAAGAGGGGATAAAGAATTCCCCAAGGTAGCTCTGGGACTATGTGAATGGAAAGAAGAATACCTTTAGTACAAAGGAAAAATATGGTTGTCAGAAAATGAACCTATTAAGATGGAAGCAATAAAACAAAACCATGATGTACTACAGAGTAGTCATGGGGTAATAACAAAAACCATGGAATTGGTACAATGAACTTATTATTGACCAGATATGCGAAGGAATATCAAGTGATATGTCAAGAACTGTGACATATGTCAAAAGATAAAACCAATATATCATGCACTATATGGACTACTATACCTACTCAAAGTACCCAAAAAACCATGGAAATCAATCAGTATGGATTTTATTACTGATTTACCAGAATCAAATGGTTATGATATGATATGGGTAGTAGTAGATCACATAACTAAAATGTTGCACTTTGTTCCCTGTCATAAGGACATGAAGACAACCCAATTTGTACAACTATTCACAAAAAACATATTCAAACTACACAGAATACTAAAAGACATTGTCACAGATAGAGGATCAATATTTACTTCAGATTTATGGAAAAAAATAACAAAGGGGATGGACATTGATAGAAAATTAAGTATGGCCTATCACCCACAAACAGACAGACAGACAGAAAAAACAAATTCTTCATTAGAACAAGTTCTTCAATGATACATAGAATACTCCAAAAGGATTGAGAGGAAAGGTTGCTATTTGTAGAGTTTGCTTACAACAACTCAATACAAGAAACAATTAAGATGACACTATTCTATGCAAACTATGGATATCACCCCATTAATGAGCCTATAGGTCATGAGACAATGGTAAAAATATTGTGAAGAGAAGATATGAGTTAATTATATGATATAATCAGGACAGAGATCATAGCAGCACAACAAAAAATGAAAGAAAATACCGATCAACACAGAAAACCAGATCTAAGGCTAGAACCAGGAGATAAAGTCTGGCTAATAGTCAAAGATATTCACAACACAAGACCATCCAAAAAATTGGATTACAAGAAATTAGGACCATATGAAATATTAAAAAAAATGTGAAGAAAAGTATATAAATTGGCACTCCCCCCCTCAGTAAACAAAAAACACCCAGTTTTCTATATCAGCAAACTTGAACTTTATCAAAACAATTCCCTACTATCAGAACGAAAAGATTTACCTCCTCCTTTAGAAATAGAAGGAGAAGAAGAATACAAACTCGATCAGATTATTGATTCTTAGAAGAATTTTGGTAAGCTGTAGTATCAAGCTGAGTGGACAGGTTATCTCCCTAACCACAACTTAGTGTGATACCCAGCTGAAAATTTTAGTAATGCCAAATATGCAATTGAACACTTTCACCGAAAAAACCCAGGAAAGCCTGGTCAAAGAAGAAGAACCAATGAGCAATGAGGATTGGGTTAATCTAGCGGACCTCCCAACATCAACATAAATTACACCTGAACAAGAAAAGCACAATCAGAAATATTGGACTGAATGCTTCAATGATGGGTGCTAAGTACACTTTACAGAGAAAGAGAGGGCAGAGTATTGGGTAAGAGAGAGACACAGAACACCTCCAAGGTCACCACCACAGTCATCACCAATGATGACATGAGAAGAACCAACATTTCCACCAATATCGCTGGAACCACATATGCCACCATCGTCACCATGTGACAACAACATTCTTCCAACAACAAATTATAAAGGGTTTTCAGGGACAAAACCGAGAAGAAGGGGGGGCAAAAAATCTTGGATGAAAAAGAAGGTAACCTAGAGGAACCCAGAAAAGGAAGATATCCTACCAAAACCGATCCACAAATATACATTCAAAGAAATGCACAATCAGGTGGGTGATATGCCATTGCCACAATCTGTAATAATAACCCCATGGCCAAAGCTCAAAACCATAGAGCAAGACAAAATGAAAAGCCTACACAATCAGATAGGCCATCTTTAAACAATGCTAGACAAGTCTAGGATAGACAAAAGACTCTTTGAAGTCTAAGCGAAGATGTAGGAAAGAATAGGAAGGACTCTCCAGAGGGGAAAAACAGATTTGGAAAAGAGGGTAAAAGTCCAACAGATAAGAGCAGGATGGGTGGAATGGAGGGCAGTGATTTCTGCAAAGAAATTAAAAATAAAAGGGAGGGAGAACAAATTGCTGAAGGAATTGACAGAAAGGAACAACCAGGAACTGTGAAAGTTGGTAACATGCTTGAACCAGTTGACAGAAAAAAGAGATGAAGGACTATTGACCTAATGGGACTTAGGCTATAGGGAAGGGGGAGCTAGTGTTACAAACCTAGCATGAAAAATGGTTTTTACATGACTCATAGTTATGAGGTCATAGGTTTGTAAGGTTTTCATGTAGATGACCAATTAGGTCATGTGAGTTTCACACATGACTCGCAATTACAAGTCATGGTTATTACACCTGATTTGATTGTACAATAACTCACTTAAGTTATAAGATATTTTGCACACATGTTTTAGTTAAGGTCATGTGAGTTGCACACATGACCTATTTAAGTTCATGTGACTACTACATTATGTGAAGTATATGAGTCACAGTTGTGACTCACAACAAGTCATTAATTAGTAAGTGGGTTGTGGGAAGAACTATATAACCAGAAGGATACAACATTGTAGTCAGTTCTTCATGCAACCACCTAAGTTATTTCCTAAGATATAACTTTATGACTTTATGAATATAAAACACCTTTACTCTCTTTACTAAAGAAGCCTGAAGATATCTTCCTTATAGGATAAGGAAGAAGTGAATAAAGAAACTTAGTCTTAGGAAGACTAAGAGAAGATACTGTTACAAACCTAGCATGGAAAAGGGTTTTCACATGACTTATAATTATGAAGTTATAGGTTTGTAATAGTTTTGTGCACATGACCAATTAGGTCATGTGAGTTTCACACATGACTCGCACTGGTGAGTCATAGTTATTATATTTGATTTGATTACGCAATAACTCATTTGAGTTATAAGATTGTTTTGCACACATGACTTGTTTAAAGGTCATGTGAGTTTCGTACATGACCTATTTGAGGTCATGTGGTTATTATATTATGCAAGTGCATGAGTCACAGTTGTGACTCATAATAGTTATTGATTTGTAAGCAGGTTGTGGGAAGGACTGTAAAAGGAGGAGGATATGACATGGTAGTTAGTTCTTCATGCAACCACCTAAGTTATTTCCTAGATATAACTTTATGACTTTATGAATATAAAATACCTTTACACTCTTCAATAAGAAAGACACATTGCAATATCTCCCTTATAGGATAAGGAAAGAATAAATGAATAACTTAGTCTTAGGAAGGCTAAGTAGATATAAGAACTTAGTCTTAGGAAGGCTAAGTAGATATAAGAACTTAGTCTTAGAAAGATTAAGTAAAGATTAATAAATACGACTCGGAGTATTTATTGCCCATCTATCACATACCATATTAACCCTATATTATCATTGCTAGTTGCATGATTATATAATAGGAGCAATTGCATAGGTAATCCTAACATTTGGTTGCATCGCAGCAACACCCAACAAAATTACAGATAACGAGGGAAGTTCATTAGAACTACCAGAAGTAGCACAATCACTCTTGAGGACAGCATCAGAACAAGGAAGACTAGCCAGCCCTGTGACACTTGAAGAAAGGTCAGAAAAAGGATCTACATTGTCAGAAGAATAAGAAGACCAAAGAATGTTGGGAACAGCAGGAGGAGCACCACCAGCAGGGAAGGGACAAGGAGATGCCCAACCAATACCAGAACTGATGGCAGAACAACTCAGACAAGTAATTCAGGTGATAGGAGGAGGAACAAGAAGGCCAAAGATTAAAGAGCCAGAAACCTTCTAGGGGGAAAGAGACAAATTGAGAAACTGGCAAGCACAGCTACGAGTCTACTTTACTGCAACAGGGTGGGCAGAAGGACATGAGGAAGAAAACATAACATACACCTCAAGTCTATTAAGAGGGGATGCAAGCAGTTGGCTCACACCATTTACAGAAGGAACCAGTACAGCAACCTAGCAAACATAGCCAGATTTTGTAGAGACACTACAAAATCAGTTTGGGGCAGTAGACCCAAAGGGAGAAGTAAGAATGAAACTAAGGGAATTAGTGCAAGGCACCAAAATGATGGCAGAATATTGGAATGCCTTTCAATTAATACTAATGCAAGCATACATGGATGAGGCCACAGTAAGCAAGTGGTTATTCCAAGGAATGAACAAAAAATTACAGAATGAATACGGACACCTGAATCAAGTATTAGAAGGACCAGAGGCATTGGCAAAATGGGCAATAGAAAAAGAAACAAGGCTGGCTACCATCAGACATCTTCAAAACAAGGAAAGCAAATAACAAGAATGAGAAACCCTAAGGAACACCAACGGAACCTATAGAGCTGCCTCTAGTATGGCTTCCAAGAGGGAACCAATGGACCTAAATATGATAAACTGCAGAAAACCCCAGAGACTACTTAACAAGGAGTTCTAAAAATGAAGAGAGGAAAAGCTATGCTTCCAGTGCGGAAACAAAGGTCATTTTGCACAAGACTGCAGAGTCAAAAACATCAAGATATGATCAACAGAGGTGGAAAAAGAAGGAGGAGAGGAAGAAGAGACTTTAAATGATGAAAGTCCCCAGTAGAAGGTGGTCTGAGGGACAACAAACTAAAAGCCATCATGAAATCGAAATTACGCTCATTACACTCCACAATAGCCTTTACAGAACCTTTGGATTATGAATCAGATCACATTATGATCAAAGTACAGCTTTACAATAAGGAAAATGAAAAAATAACAACAAATGCAATGATTGATTCAGGAGCTACGGAGGATTTTATAGACCACAATTTTACTATAAAATACCAGCTATCCCTGAAGAAAATCAAGAAACCAAGAGAAATATATACAATAGATGGCACTGTTTCAGAAGCAGGACCCATCACTCTGATAGCAGAACTATCAATAGACATAGGAAACCACAGGGAAAAAACTACCTTCCTTGTGGCCAACTTAGTCAAACATGAATTGATCCTAGGAATGACATGGTTAAAGAATCATGGACCAAGAATTGACTGGATAAAAGAAAAAGTCACCTTCAATAGTGAAAGATGTAAGGCCATATGCCTTGATAGTTCACTAACAGTATACACAGTACCAGAAGAACAAGCCATAAGGGAGAATCTGGAAAGTCGTATTCTACCAATCAACATGGAAGAACTGAAGAGTCAGATTCAACAAATGGTCCCCGCTAGCAGAGAGGATAATCAGGAAAGCCAACAGGTAGTTATTAAAAAATTAGAAAAAGATGCAAAAATACCGACAAAGAGATCGCATCTGGCTGCAGGTCATGACTTGCACAGTATAGAGGAAGCAGTTGTCCCAGCATGCAGACAAAAACTTATAAGAACAGGGATTGCCATACTCATGCCATGGTTGTGGCTGTCCAGCCACAACCCCCCAAAGCTTGCTTGCTCACTTTTGGGGGCACTCTACAGAGTGCCTGACAGCTCAACACCACTTAACAGCTCAACATAACTTTGTGGCTCAACACAACTTTGTGGCTCAACAGCACTTTGAGCCACAATACCACTTTGTGGCTACACTACACATTGAGGCTCAATACAACTTCTAGTTTTAAGAGATACTGTATTTTAATTTCTAATATACAGTTTTATTACCAAGTTTTATTTGATTCTTAATAGAAATAATTATGCGCTTACGCATTTTGCTCTTATAGGTTGCAGTAATCTGGCTTGCTTTTGCATAAGCTTTTATCTCATCCAGGAAAGGCTTGCAGGCAGCTTGATCAGCTTTTTTCTTTGCATTTTGAGCTCTTTGCAATTGTTTTTCAGCCTTTTCCAACTCCTCATCTTCCCTCCTCTTTACTATCTGCCGTGCTTCAGAAGCATATAAAACTCCTCCCTTTTGTAACTGCCTTCTACTACTGGCTCTTCTCCTCGCAGCTCTAGCTTGCTCTACTGCATGAGTATTTTCTAATTGCTCCATCACTAAGGCACCAGACTGTGCCTGTACTAAACCACCTTGAAGTACTCTCTTAAGATGATTTTGAAAGCTTGGTGATAGATTGGTTGCATCATCAAGTAATTCATCAGCTTGTCTTTTTAGACTTGGTATTGTAAGAGGAATGGTTGATGGTGATTCTGGTAGTTGAGTTACTTGGTGACTTGAAGTTGTATTAACAGACTCACGTAACTTGGATATCACAATATCAGGATTGTATGGTATTAGCCCCATGGCTTGGAATGCTGATCGAATTGTTGATTCCTTAAAGGTTTGCTGACGAATAGAATCAATTCTATCTAGGAACTCAACTTTATCAAAGTCGCCGCAACCCATACATGTGGCAGCTTCCACTGCCTCGGAATGATAATGCTTGAACAGTTGGAAGACAACAACATCTAAAGGTTGCAAGAGGTGACTTGTATGTGGAGGAAGACAGAATACCACAATTTGATGGTTATCACAATAATCCAGAAACTCCTTTGTGCAGTGGGAGCCGAATCCATCAAGAATCAAAAGTCTGTAACTGCCAACTTGTTGTAGCAAGGAATACTGTTCGAAGTGCATGAGCCACTTCATTGTCAAATAGTCATTGCTATACCCAGTCTTGGAGGTACCCACAAGGTAGTTATCCAGTATAGAAGTTGCTTTATATCAGGGTTCTTGGTGGATAATACCAGGAATAATTATCATAGGAGGTAGTACATTTCCACTTCCACTAATAGTTTCACATACTGAAACAAGTTCACAGTTTGTCGAGCTGGCTAGGTAGAACTGCCTGGTTGGATCTCGTGTAATGATCTATTGATCACGTCCAATTCCGATACGAAATCCACTTTCATCAAAATTGTATGTATCACAAGGTTGGATGTTATACTTTGTACAAACTGTCTGGTATCTCTGAAACCAGTCTCATATCTTATCAGGTTGGTGTGCATTTTTGCGATCGGCATCTATCGTCTGTTGCTTTCGAATGAAATATTCCAGATGATGATTTAAAAAACACTTTGCCCAACATTCACTGACTTTTGGTGCTGGCAGGGGACCAGTATGTGCATTTTGCAAAACAGTATTTGCACAGCCTGTAATCATTTGAAGACGTGCACTAGTCCCAATGGTATCTAAGCGATCAAGATACTGACAAATAGACAGCTCTTGGTCTTCAGTAAGAGCTCTATTTGTTCCAGGTCTTGCTTGTCGGGACTGTCATCCATTCTACCATGCACGCAATCTCATAACTGGCACCTCATATTCTCGAGCTGTTGCAGCAATGTTTAAATTTTGTTCATTGCCAGTGGACTCCAATACATGCAGGGCATTAAGGGCTGCCTGAATACGTATTTCGATATCGCTGTAGGCTTCTACCTGTTGACTGGGGAGTATAATCAATGGCAGTGGTGGCATAGTGGATAGTAGTTGCAGTAATATTTTTGGTAGATAGGATCAGGTTACATTTTATGATAATATTCTCTTATTTTATACTACAAACCTGCCAGAATATTGTGATTCATATTGTTATTGATCTTCAAAGAGCTATTGAGGTTCCAACTACTATTCAGCCTGAATCTGCAGTGTAGCTACAAAGTGGTATTGTGGCTCAAAGTGCTGTTGAGCCACAAAGTTGTGTTGAGCCACAAAGTTATGTTGAGCTGTCAAGTGGTGTTGAGCTGTCAGGCACTCTGTAGAGTGCCCCCAAAAGTGAGCGAGCAAGCTTTGGGGGGTTGTGGCTGGACAGCCACAACCATGGCACAAGTACCATATTATCTTGAGTTATAGAGTTTTTTGCTAAGAGCCAAGATGCGCTAGTGAATATAACATGTAGATCAGACAAAATGAAAACAACCCTAACCCTAAAAATCACGAAATATAAGAGAGTTGAATGAGCAAGAAAAAACCAGAATAGAACCTCAAATAGACTGCAAACATACCTGAAAACAAAATCAAATACCATCCCAGCCTTTGGGTAAAACCAAAAATCCATATCCTACATATGCGCTACTGGCAAATTTGGTGTTGGGGGCAGGAGTGTGTTGTGAGGTCCAGGGATGGACTGTAGGGGACTGGAGTTGAAGGTAAAAAGTGAAGTGTACTGGAGCTTTAGCAGGCTGCATGCTAAAGAGAAAAAAAAAATTAGATATCAAGTTCCAAACTGAGAAGAAATAGGGGGCAATTTAAGACTAAGATACTATATTTAGAATTCCAACAAAGTACCCTCAGCAGGTGGAGGAGGAGGCTGTGAAGTACTCAAGGAGCCATCAATAGGGTGATGGGTGTAGTCCTCACAGGTCCAAAAAAATTGCAGGGCATCATAATGTGAAGATTCTAGCAGGAGGAGTCAATAGGATTCTGAAGGGTGGAGGGTGGGTGGTAATGGAATATTGGAGTTCCAATCTCTAATGGTGATATTGTTGAAACCTTTAATATATATATCCTGATTTTGGCTCCCATCAACTGGTAAGGTAGCTCCAACATCTCAAAAAGCCTTTGCGATTAACTCTTTTTTTTCCTGTTAAAATAGAGCCCATACCTCACTGACCACATGAGTAACCATGATTCACTTATCATTAGTACTCCACTTCTGAATAATAGATTACATTTGAAGAGTATAAGTATCTGTAAATTCTTGTAGATATTGTTTAAAATGTTTGTTGACAGTAGTGTCTAGAGGTTGCAAGAGTCCAGTGCACCCAGAAGGTATAAGGGATGTAGTGATTGAGGCTGAGTGAAGCCATTGTAGGACCTCTAGAGTGGTGTGAAAGCCAGCAACATCTATCAACAGAAGACTTTTCATGTACTATCAGGTACAGCATCCAGCACTTCCTGTAGGGCAGGAATTAATTCTTCATCAATAAAGCATAAAAAGAGCTCTTCATTATTATAGGCAGTTTCATTAAACTTGACAGTGACTCCAGAATACCATAGGTGTTGCTCTCTTTACTTTATAACTCCTCGGTCACCACTCTTTCCATGAAATATGATCTTAGATTTGATACACACAATACCATCAGCAAAGATGTAGAGAATTAGCATAGCCTACCTCTTATCCCAGCCACTCTGATCAGTCTTTCCTGAGATTGTCTTACTTCCTTTAAGGTCATAAGTATGGCTATCTAAATACTCAAATGGAATCAGAGTCTCATCCAAATTGAGTATATTGGAGAGTCAAAATTGACCAATGTCTAATATAATCCTAGACCTTTCAAAGATATTCCTAGGTTGAGAATTGCATCAATTAAACCTTAACCAGTTGATCATGAGCTACTCATACTCATAAGGTAAGCATGAAGACATTTTTGTCAGCGCTCGGCATGAGATCCCCCAGTACTTCAAGAATCCATTAAACCAGCCCACTGAAAACACAAAAATATTTCCTGAGTCACTATAATGCTTAACAAAAAGCTGTCAGGCCTGACTTCTAAACCATCCTCATCCAATTAACCTTCTTTTCTGCCATTCTACCAAGAAAACTCTAAAGAGTTCTTGCTACATGGCTGGCCACATGCAGGTCCAGGTAGCCAGTTGTGCCCTTCATGGAGTATCTGGCAATTGAAGAATTTCATCTCTCTTCACCCACCACTTCTAAATAGTCGCTTCAGGTATTTTTCAGTATTGTACGTTAACAAAAATAACCGTACATCAATGGACAGAAAAACTCGGCCATGGCAACCCCACTACCCCACCAACCCCACCATCATGAAAACCAAAAAAAAATTAAAAAAATGTAAATACATAGTAGAAATTAATATTTAGTATACCATCCATCAGCCTTAATAATTTCTTCCACCCTATCTACCATTGATCCTGCCAAAGTATCAAAAACCTTTGGGTCAAGAAGTTCCCAACAATTAGTAATGGCCTCCTCTATTGCTTTTTTGACCTCATCAACAGGACCCTTCATGAGATAGAGCTCAGGATAGTTCTTGTGAAGCTTATCTTTCACCAGAGACCAAACATTCTCAATAGGATTGAGATCTGGTGAATAGGCAGGAATTTCCAGAAGAGTAATTCCCTGCACTCTGAGCCATCTCCTAAACAGCAAGTGAGTCTTAGCATTGTCAATGATAAAAAATACCTCTTCATCTCCAACCCTTTGTCTGATATCCTCCCATATCCCTAGAAAGTCATAATGATCATAAACATCAATAATTGACTTTCCAGTCACTCCACCCCTAGCAGAAGTAGGATCAGGAAAAACAGGTAAAAAGAGACCATGAGTTTGACCATAAAAACAACCAGTCATCATTTGGCTAATCTTCCTCTCTCCTCTCCTAGCAGCAGGCTTAATACAATCCTTATTCCACTTCTCTTTTGGATATCTAAATATCCATTTTCTCCTCTTTCCTCCTCCTCTCTCCACAGCTACCTCATCTCCCCACATTGCCTTCCTTCTCCACATCTCTCTTGTCCAATGCCTATGAGCTAATGCCCATTCCAATCTCTCTTGAGCTAGATCCTCATCCAAATGAACCCTTTCTTGTGCCAACCACTTTTTTAGATGCTTTTGTTGAAGTCTTCTCCTCACTGTCATAGAAGAGATATTGGGAGCAACTTTTTTGGCAATCTCAGAATAGCTAGTATTGCGATAGCTGAGAGCTTCCTCCACCATAGCATCATCCTACAACTTGGTAGTTTTAAGATATCCTCCTCTACCCTTTCTCTCCTGGCCCTCTTGATCTCCTTTTAAGATACTATCTTTAATAGTGTTGAGGGGGATGTCAAGGTAGTGGGAAATTTGGCGATAGCTCATTTGAGGTTCGTGTAACTCGAGAATTCTCCCCCTGGTAAACTCTGAGAGGTGCTTGGAGGGAATAGGCCTTTTGGCATGACTGCGAATAATAGGAGGCATAGTTTCTTAAAACAAAGGAATTAGGAAAATTGGTTGAGTTTTGGTTGATGTAGAGGAATTTCTTTAGGTGGTGTTCAAAGTGAGAGGTGATGAGGAGGGTTGCGTTGCCACGGATCATGGATGTACGGTTAATTTTGTTAACGTACAATACCATGAGGCTTCTAGCTGGGTTGGAGGGTGAAACTGTAACTCTACTGTACCTTCTACCATGACTTGATGGTATAGCAGGAAAAGCAAAACCTGAATCTTTCTAGCTTTACTATAGGAGTATCATAACCTTTAGATTGGTCCTTGTAGCCAGTAAAGTCTCACTGCTAGAGGCTTTAGCTTAGGTCCTGGGCATAGGTGCTCATGTGAACTTGATCGCTGAATGTTGGCTCCACTTTGGTTAAGCTGTGGGAGTCCTGATCGGAGTACTGGCCATGCTGCCAAGGTAAAAGGGATAACTAAAAAAAGAAGATTAAGAATAGGACTGGATATCTTAGGAAATAAGGCATGATTAAGGTGGCTTTAACTGGTACTTTAATGAGATGAAGTTGACCTGTCAGATCATTTTAAGTTAGATACCTAAGCTTAGCACCCCAATTAGGCATAGAGTATATGCAATAAGCATGGAACATGCTTAGCAAAAAACTCTATAACTCAAGATAATACAGTACTAAGGCCCAATCCATCCAGCCTATCCACTCCACTGCCCTTCCTCTTCCTGCAGTATTGTTCTGCCCCTGCTTAGAGATAGTTGGGGTCATTTGGGTACCTGAAGTGTTATTCACTGGCATAGGGTTCACCTATAGCTCTCTTGGATAACACTTTATGAATATTTAAATTGTGGAAAGAGGATTTTTTTTTTCAGTTTTCATGGTTCACTTGACGTCATGTATGAATCAAGGTTCTCCAGGCCTCAAAAACCATATTTTACACTTCTCCCAGGTCTCACTGCCCACCTTGGTGGCCAAGACTTTTAGGTTAACTCAAAATAACCTGTTTTCCCACCACCTAGGTCTCCTTGCGCAAACCCTCTAATGCCGAAGTATGGGTTTTTCTTTCCTCCTCTGGGTGAGAGCTAGCTCCCATCTACTGGTAGCATCTCTTTTGAAATCTCAAGATTTTTTATACTAGACCGGCTCACGGGGTCTGGTAAGTTTACCGTCGGCTATGCTAGTGTATCGTACCGTTTGGTATATTAGACCATGTAATGATACCAACTCGACCCCTACTTTGTGGCGAGTGAGAAGCGATGAATGTTGTCACTGTCACAAGAGCTGACTTCAGCGATCGGAGGGTGGAATAATAATAAAAGAGCACAATGGTTGTTGTAGAGATTGTGAGTATAGATTTACTATAGGAGCCTCTCTACTTTCTAAACGGCAAAGAGGCACAAAAAAAGTAAAGTATCATAATATCATAGATTACTTCCACCTTTCCATACCACCACTACTCCACCCTCTTATATATACACACCCAAGTGCAAATACTCGACTCCCCACGCAGTCAGAAAACCGGAAGCAATTTTGGACAATAGATCAGAGATATCCTTGTGGTTTTCCCAATCCATCTTCAAGTCTTTATAGAAACAAGAAACTAGCAGAGAGATTGCTTCGTATTTATTCAGTGTCGTCATATGAGTTGCTTTTCCCTCATTCACCCACATGAGTCTCGGCCCATAGCTCACTTTGCAAGAAGGCAAATAAGTACCCAAACCTCATAAAAATCAAGGCATCTCTCCACATACCATTCGCGAACCCCCTCTCCCCGAAGAGCGAAGTCCAGGGAATTTGTGTATCAGATGTCTTCAAAGTAATCATCATTATGAGTGGGAATTCCCTCATTTCCCACAAAAATCTTGACACTGGACGTGGCCTACCACCAAGATAGATATGTTGAACACGTATGGGAGGTAGGGCGGTAGGGGGCCCCAGAATACTCCACCTTTGCCAGTATAACTTAAGTTGTTACAAAAGATCAAGTGAGTATCAAAGGTGAGAAGGGGGTAGTTGCTCGGGTTTGATGATCGGGTTTTTTGGGGTTGGCATCCTTTTGGTCCTCCAATCCACTCCTCTCATCCCAACCATCCAATCCCAACCATCCACCTCTTCTTCCATCCCCCACCCTCTCATCTCATCTTCTCCTCCTCTCCATAGTTATGGTAGTTTGCTGATTTGTATTTTCGTCGCCCTTTTGGCTCTCCACTCATGGTAGTGCTTGTGCTATTGCATTTCTTGGAGAAGGAAAGAAGGAAAGGGGGAAGAGAGGAGAAGGAGCCCACCTTTATATACCCACCCCGACAAAAAAAAATCCTCGGCGTAAAGATCAGAAGATCGGGGACTAAGGCTACCAAAGAAGACAGAATACAGGCGACCACTTCTTTCTTTTCTTTTTTTCATTTTTCAACCAAGCCCTCCCATAACTTGCAACCTAAGTTAAAGCACACCTCTAACTGAACCCCCCAGCTTTTCATTAACACTTTAATCTGAGAATGGGAGATGACTCCATCAAAGGATACGATGCAAATTGGCTAAACTTCATAACAGTCACTTTCTCTCAGCTTGTAAAGGTTTCGAGTAAGAGTGAGGGGCAGATTTCTGTACTATACTCCACGTTCCGGGTTTTCTCTGAGGTATGTATGTTTCGAGTGACCTATCATGAACACCAACCCAAAACAACCCTTCAAACAAAATACCAAACATGAAAAACCCTCCCCCCCCCAATCTCCGCAGACATTTTCACCACATAAGTTGTCTTTTCAACAAAAAAAATAATGACCCAGTCGACCAAACTACACCCAGCTCTCACAAGAAAAGAAACAAAAATGGCAGAAACCCCCCCCCCCCCGAAACACCTTTTGAAGAAAAAAAAAAAGGTTCATATACCAACATAAAGAGTATACAGTACACTACAGTATGATACATTCTTCTCCTACTTGTATGATATAGTACAGTAGGTCAAGGCCTACGCTCGGGACAGGGGATCGCAACTCCCAAGGTGACCAGCACTTGGGCTGCTAGATTACCGTATGGTACGTACCATCCCCGGGCCCCGGCAGCACATATCCTACATCTTGCGAGAATCGCTTTGCCTTCCTTTGCTTGTGCCGGTGACTTCTGGGTTGCGTCGGGGGGGGTTGTCCAGGAGGTGAGGGGGAGACCTTTGAGTGAATACGCTAGTTAGTCGCATTATCCATATTATTTTTTATTTATACATATTGTGGGTGGATGGTGGTGAATTATTCACTATTTTGGGTTTTGGCAAGTGGTTGGGAAGGGTTGGTTTTTTTTTTTTTTTTTTGGAAATTATAGACTGGTATTTGTATATCATAGACTCTTACGTTATGAAGCTACCGTATTCCATATAAGCTAAGTGTCACCGTGCATTCGAGGCACCGGTGGTCTACCCTCTAGACTGTGATATACTGCACCTATATAAGCAAGCTGTTACCTAGTTCAACAATCACAGTATGAAAAAGAACCCCAAGAGTGAATAATTCAATTAAGGTCATAAACGGTATGTCTCTATTCCCTAGAAAACCGTGCACACAAAAAATTCCCAATTTATACATCTGGGACGCAAAGAGCATTAAAATACAGACGCTGCAAAGTTCCATTTTCTCCTTCTTTATCGCCACTTCTACCACCACCACCACCACCACCACCGAACCATACTACGGTACAATTTCACCCCTCACAATTTATGCTTCTTCTGCCCATTCGCGATCCTCGCCTAGAACCAACACCTATTAGCACCAACCAAGCAAAAACATAGGGAGGGAGGGAAGGAGGTGGGTGACAAACAAACTCCCTCTGCGGAACCCCACTCAAAAACCTCTCTATACTAGCAAACGCCTCACGAACACTAGCACTCTCAAGATCCTTCCTCATCCCATCCCTCATCAACTTCTTAACCCCGAGCATACTTCCATGAACGAGATGATCACCCATAGCATCGTCCACAAACTCCAAAACCCGCTCGCGGAAGCCCTCCTCGGGAAACACCTTATTAACGAAGCCGCAGGCGAGTAGGTCCGCCGCGGGGATGCGCTTCGATAGGAGGAGCGCTTCGTGCGCTTTTGCGGCGCCCATTCGGCGGAGGAACATGTAGCTCGACCCGCCCTCGGCCACGAGACCGAGGGAGGTGAAGGGGGTTAGGATGAAGGTTTTTTCTGTGGCGCTGAGAGAGAGAGAAAGGGGGGGAGGTTAGCTGGGGTGATGGGGGGAGAGGAGGGGGAAGGAAGGGAGGTTACTAGACAAAGTCCGCCATAGCAACCAGAGCTGCAGAAAGTCCCACGGCAGGTCCATTCAGCGCTACCACCAGAATCTTGGGATGTTCGAAGAAAGCCTTCGTAACCTCCATATTATTCGCCGCAACTATAAACCACCCACTTCCGTCAGCAACCCCCATCGCGCATGCCCCGTAACAAACAAACATACGTCGTCTCAAAAAGTGTTTCCGCTCATTATCGCCTTTTCCATCTCCAAGCGCTGAGGAAACGTCTGCTCCGCTGCCCACGACACAACACAACACCATCAGCAAATCTTTATACGTGCTCAGCCGTAAAGGGGGACCACACACGCCGAAAAATACCGCCCAGTCCCCGTCAACACCGTTATCGTAACTTCCTCCATACCCGCTACTTTCTGCATCACCTGCGCCAGGTCAAAATATAAGTCCCCGGTAAGGGCGTTGAGTTTCTTGGGCTGGTTGAGGGTGATGAGGGCGACATTCTGCCCAACGTTAGCTCTATTATACCCGGCACCGTGTTGTAGCAGCTCTAAACGTACCTTCTTGACTTCTAGCAAGATTGGTTCAGACATAGCTTCCTCTTTTTTCCTTTCCTTCTTTCTTTCTTTCGCTTGCTTGTACTTTATCCTAAAGTTAATTCACAGTTCCAAGGATTCGTTTCGTAATATTATTATAAAAGTAGTAAACCCGCACGATATCTCGAAAGTAAAGAAAAGAAAAGAAAAGCGAAAGTCTAGGAAAATAACTGTAACTTAACTGACTACCGTATGATATGATACTTGTACGTACAGCTCTCTACCTCTCGACCCGGTTCAACAAAAGGGGACCGAGGTCCGAATGGAAAAGAAAAAGAGTTTATCTCGGTTGCTTGCCTCATCGGGTATGGTTATGGCTTAACTTACACGTGCTTTTTTTTTGCTTTTGTTTATTAGTAAACATGGGGATAGCAAGGGTATGTATGTATGCAATGCAAGCATAGATGGCAGGATGGATGGGAAGAATGTTAACACTGCTACTGTACGAGTAGCACAGCAGTCTTATCATATACCTTCCTTGATCTAATATATTACAGTAATTACTCTGAATAATTTCTGCTGGGGAAGAATTTGTTGAGAATGATCTACCGTAACTTACTGGAAGTCTCCCTTGTATGATACAAGTATCGGTAACGTTGACGATTTACAAGTTACTAAATTCGTTAGGTATTGCAACAGTGCCTGAGAATGATAGCGGATAAAAGTATCATCCCGGACTACCTAACTAACACAGACTGGGCTTTCGGGGATCCGGGTTGTAGCCCAGTTTATACAAAGGTTAAAGAAACGTACTAGTACTGTAACGTCCCCAACAACTTCGGGCAACAACAGTCATCTTTATCAGCATCTTTTGCTGGGCATTCCATCTCGAAGTCAACCATTAGTGCTTATCAAGGAACTCCATAGTCAATTGAACTTCCGAGGCAACATTCGATCACTATTGCCGTCCACGAGTGACTATCCATGAAGGTATGATTGTTCTATGATAAAGAGGCTGGTAGAAAAAAAGCTGATATTGATATCAAGAGTGGGGAAAGGGGAAAAGAAAAGAAAAAAGAAAAAGATCACCCTCCATGTCTACTACCCCAAAGAAACATAGCTCACACCTGGCCCCCTGGATTCCGAATTCGCCAAGGTCTCTGCAAGGTGATCGTGGGGAGCTCCGCCAAGTAGTTTGTGGTTCAGTTCATCCCTCTCCTCTGATGGCCCCGCGTCCTTGTGTCTTTTCTTCTCATCGTGCTCACCTTTGCTGAATCTTATGGAGGCCACGACAAACACTGATTCCTATTAGCCCCTTGCAGACTGGTATGTTGGATGTGGGTAGTTTGACACTTACCTGCCAGAAAGCCGATAGCAATGAGTCCACGACGGGTAGTAGTCCATCTCAACTTCTCAATCTCAGACTTCATCTCAGAATTGATCAGGATGGTGATTTTGTAATTCAACTCTTGAATCTAATCCCCCGCCCAATATAAGTTCCACCTCTGACACGCAAGGGGATGAAGCAACTGACCTTATTTTCCATAGCCCTCTGCTCAGCTCTAGTGACCATCTTCCTATCATTGAACAGCCCATTAAGCTCATCCTTCAAACTCATAATATCCTCCAGAAACCGCTGGTTTAAGAGATCGAACTCCTGCTGTATACTAGCACTCTCCACCCGGAGTTGATCAATTTGTGTGTTGCGCTCTTTTTCAATCCCATTTCTCAGTTCGCTACAAGCGGCGTGGAAGAGATACGAGTCCTATCAGAATCCCCCAACTATCAGATTATTGTTATTTTTTCTTTGGCGGCGGCGGCGGTGGAGTTATAGTTATACGTTCTCAACATTGCTCTTGCTAACCAAATTCTCCTTGGCTACTTCCAAATTATTTGACAGTAGCCCTCGAACTCCCTTCATGATTGTGACCGCTTGTCCTTTTGTAAACCCGGAGCTTTCCAAACTCTTCGCCAAGCTATATGTATCGAAGTGATGGACAAACGGCGGAGGTGCAAGATGAGTGGGTTGCGGTTGGCTACTCCTATCCACTTCAGCAGGCTTTTCCCCTTCCTTCGGTTTTGTCGTAGTAGCGGTAGAGCCTTCGGTTGAAATTATTGGCGGTGATGCCTCTGACACTTCTCCACCGGGTCTGGGTGGAGATACACCTCCACCCTTCGACCGTGTCTGATCCGGTGATTCCCTACTAGATTTGGTATCCTTTTTGGATGCGTCGGTCATCGGGATAGGCTCTACGGCTGTGCCATGGCGGTATCTTAGGAGAGCCAATGATCTATGAGGTGAGCGGGGGAGAGCAAGTGTTGCAAGGCCTGTGAATGCCGTGTTTGATAGCAAAGGGCGTTTGAGGAGAATTGGTGGGTATAAAAACGATAATCTGGGCAGAGACATGGTAGCTACTCCAATGACTCCCCGGAAGATTGAAGTGGAGATAAAAATAATATGAAGCAGAGTTTGCCTATGACGTTGCCAGTGCGGCTCTGGATGCCAAGATTCAGCCAAGGACGCCATATCCGATCACTCGTACACCCGTAACATCCCTCCTCCCATGACCACCGAAAATTACAATACGCCTTTGGAAGCCACCACACTAGAGCCATTACTCCTGGGCACACAAATAGTTATACTACTGATAAATGAACTATGAATTCATTGTATCTCGCTAGCTTACTTATATAGTTCTTATTACAAAGGGCAACACTGTAGTAGAACATGAGAAGAAGCAATCGCTATGTTATGGTAATGTTTTGCATTACTTGAAAATCAAACATTCATGACATAAATTCAAAGTACCGCTTTTGATCATAGCTCTAATCACAAAATCCTAGCGAGTCCGCCCAACTCATGTGTGTGGACGTCTGCTACAATTATTGCATATATCTTCTCAGAACGACCTTGGCTTCATCCGGCAACTCGGCTTTAATCCAATTATCGACCTAGAGTAACTCTTAGCAAATCCAGCTCCTTACATAAAGTGGGTACAGGGGGAATATATCATACCCTACCGCCATACTTTGAATCTCCTTCCTTGAGTCGTTCTCCAACCCATTTTTTCAAGTCACCGGTGTCAGGGAACAGATCAACAATTCTCTTCTTGCAGGTATTGAGTCTAGTGAAGGTTGCCCCAAAGCTTAAATCATCGATATCGGCCTCGTGGAGGTCGATTCCTCCATCGTCTTGGGTAGGTACCGGTGGGGCTTCGAGTAGTTTTAACAGGGCGACGACTGAGCCTGGCCATGTTTCGTGATATGCAGTAGCCAGACCCTCTGAGAAGGCAACAAACTTTGTCAAACCAACAACAGCAACCTTTCTATCAGTTGGGCGTTGTAATTTTTGTGTATCAGGTAGAACGATAGCGCCATAAAGTTGACGAAAGATGCTATATCCCAATCCATATCAACAGGAAGGTCGGACACACCTTTAAAAAAAAAGGTTTTACTCACTCTGCTTGCACAGCATCAATAGCCTCTATAACGAAATCTGGCCCGGTACCTTCCTTATTTCTAGCAGCGAGAAAGTAAAAGAACCTAGCGAACCTTTGGGACAAAGCCTCTGTCTTTGAGCGATTTAGCCTAGTAAGTAGAATTACAAAAATATCCTTAACAAACGGCTTCAGGACGCTCCTATATATAAATGTTAGAGAAAACTAGAAATTGAGAGAGAGAAGCTGGCGCATACAGTGGGAAATAAATAAAACATGCTTCCAGCAGCTCAAAAGCATATATTTCAGTAAGTTTTGAAGCTACCAGTTTTTGAAAAATACCAAGGATTGCTGATATTTGATTATTTTCCACAAAATGGGACGCCCCCCGAGCCATGATAGCCTGGAGTAAACGGACAAGAGCGGGAACATTTCCTCGGGATTCCCAAAGAGCCGGTGTGAGAAGGGGAGTTATAAGATCTTTATAGCGTTGAGGAAGATGGGCCGAAACATTGCTTTCCAAGAGAAGAGCAAGTAATTGGAACACATAGGGGATAAACTCTAGTCAAAAATTAGCAAAAGATATAGTTACCGGATCTATAGGGCATGCCTGTAACATCTTGACCCAAAATAGCCATAAAGGGATCATGAAGCGCATTTTCCAGGCTTTCTGGTTGTCCGGGTGCAACAAATCTAAGAAAATTAGCCAAAAATGTATGGGGCACGATGGGAGAAAGATGGGGAAACACCTAATTATTCCACCAAGACTCTCAAAATGGTAGTGGATAAACCTTGGGTTACTAGGATTCTTACTAATTACGCCTGTTATTCTAATAAGTTCTCCCAGGACGTATTCCACCAATGGCCCTGTGGCATCCTTAGCAACGATAATAACCCGCATTACACAGCGCATCAGATATTCATTCTCCTGAATCTTCTCAGGAGTGACGCCTTGTTCAATCAACCTAAAGAGATTCTCAAACAGGTCCTTTGCGTAAGGCCTCAAGTCCTCGGGATGAAACAATGGGTCACCATCAGAAGTCATCGCCAATAAGCGCTCAACAGTAATTGCGGTGTAGGTGTAAACAACGTAGTTTGGTGATCCAAAGTGCCTGGCGAGAAGTGGGAAAGCATCGGAAAGTTGCGATTTGGTCAATTGGCTCCGGAAGGTATAGAGATATTTTATTGCATCAACCTTCAATATCGGCTGTACATCTTCAAATGGTGCGATAAGATCCGCTGCGATATGGTTCTGGAAGAATTCTACGACATCCACAAGGAGATTAGTATGTGTAACCCCCTTTCTCTCGGTAGTGCCCTTTGCAGCGATAGATGAGAACAAGTACAAGGCCGTGTCCTTTGACCTCCAGTTTTCTTTGGGGTTACTGTTATAGTCTTGCAGGTAATGGTCGATGTACTTGTAAACAACTTCAGTGACAGTTTTATCAAACTGTTCGAGAAGTTGACGAAGAAAGTCCGTGGAAGCCCTTCTGCGAGTATCACTATCGGAGCCTTCAAGATCCCTTCGAATAAACTCAATCGGATCATCCTCAAACAGTTCCTCATCAGAAGCTATAGCAGCGTCAGTTTCAAGTGAACAGTCAAAATAAATGCGGTTTCGCGGAGGAGTGAACGAACTTCGTAAGGTCATATTGGGTAGAATGATTTTTTCAACAACCTGCTCCAATACTGCCACCGTGCTGAAATTTTGAGCATGTTTACTTGACCTTGCTACAGCAGTCAAGAACTGCAAAGCTTTGCTGACTAACTAAATAATTTAACCAATGTAAGCATAAACGGCTTTAACTATTTATTGCATTTTCTGAGACAGAAAGGGTAATTTGATATACTTACAATATCATATTTCGGCTCAGGCCCAGTGGTGGTTAACAGCATCCATGTGGAGTTAACAAAGTTTTGGAGCATCTCGTCAAATACATCCTCATACTTTGTGGTAAAGAGCTGAAGAATTTCACATATTCCTGCCTTGACCCGTTCCAATGGGCCCGATTCGTCGTCGTCATCGGTCACAAGAAGAGGGTTGGTGAAAGTGAGATACTTGTGCAGTAGTCCCATAATTGTTGTGAGGTTCTCTTCGAAATCTGGCGCAAGATCCTGGCAATTAAGATCAAACGAAATCTTGACGACAAGATTGAGTGTTTGGAAATAGCCATCCAAGGCAGGTTTATTATTTTGGGATTGTGTTATTTGCTGGTCGGTAGCCTGGAAAACAGTCAGAAATCTGTTGAGCTCAATTTGTGGGATAGATCAACCCACCTCCATCAGTTTCAGGAATGGAGCTGTGAATTTTTGAAGAACATGGTTGATTTCGGTGAACAGGTCGTCGGAGCGGAAAAGCGGTCTCCAACGTTTAAAAATCGCATGCGCCACCTGAAGAACACCGTTGTTGACTTGGGCATTATCGGGAGTGAGTTTAGAAACAAGATCCTAGGATCACCGTAAGTCTTGAACCGAAGGGGAGAAAAGTGAGTAAGGAATCAAACATCAATTAATGTGTCCCAACGTTGCCAAAAATCACTCTCCGCAATAGTACTGATGGCCTCTCCAAGCTGCACTTGCAAGACGGGTGGAACAGTGATCATAAGCCCAACTAAATCTCGTTTAACAGCTACCACCTCAGTCTCCGCCATCTTGTAGTGACCTTCCTCATCCTATATGCGGAAATTTTCAATACCATGGATATCTCAACAATTTAAGGTTGGGAACCTACAGTCCAATTCCTCCCAAGTAAGTTTTTAAAGTACAGAGCAGCTGCTAAACGAGTATTTGAAGCAAAGCTATCGGACGCAACAATCTGTAGCAACAGAAGAGCAAATCCTTCCTGACCTTCATTGGCCCGCAGAGAGCTCTCAGCTACACAAATGAATCATCATGTCAGCTCCCGTTCCGTTCTAGGGTAATAGATTGATTGAGGCTTTGTATGGTAGGCGATAACCCCGCAACAACATTAGATTGCAATGGATCTGTCTACCTTGTTTGTTCTGAGAAGGAATCAATGAGGTGTCTAGAAGCTGAGCGAGAGTCTGAATGTTCGCAGCCATGACTTCGGAGGTGAAAAGGATGTTGGAGCAATAAAAGTTTGGTTCAAGATGGAAATTTGTGGAGAGTTGAAAACAGATTTAAGTAGTGGAGGGAGGTGGAAAGGGAAGACGTGCACAAAAACAAATGATGCGGCAGGGTTGGGAGCGACAAACACAGGACAAGCAACGAGCCTCCATCATCCTTGCGTAGGGTAAAAATAATAAAAATTTAATTTTTAATTCAAACAAATGATCCAGTCTCTTACTCAGAATAGTAAGTATCATACTGTATGATAGCTGTTGGGTCAATTAGAGCCATTGTCTTGTAACAACGCGTAAGAAGAGTACATAAAGGAACGGAAGATCCCGCATATTTTTCAGAGTTGCAGTACGGTAGCCCTGACTGCCCAATTCAATCAAAGAACATCGTCATCGGGGGGGGGGGGGGGGACCCCACGCTGCTTAGCTGCTGGGTATGAAATTGTGCCATACATGATATTATGTAGCATTTCAGGCCCCTATAAACCTTTAGTAAGAGAATATCATACTCACAGTACTCCTCATCAAGTACCCCACGATTAAAGAAGAAAATAAAAATAAAAATTGCTTTGTTTCCACATTTTATTCCTCCTCTCTATCTCGTGGTGACGATGATCTTTCACAACCATCTCACCACCACCACTACCACAACCAGCAACATACTGAATTCGATTACTACCACCACTACAAATATACAGTATACGCATATATTGGCGCAAGGACAAAATACCCAAGCCCTAGGAGAATTTGCTCCCAACCACACCAGAAGTTGAGAAGAAAAAAAAAAAGGTTGCATTAGTTGTTGCTACACATTCATTCCCATTACAAAAAGCCACACCCATCCCCGTCCTGCGTTTTAACGCACGCCTCTGCATCTCTTGAATTGGTCCCTGGCTATTTTTCCATCCCCTATCTGCTGTCCATCTCCAATCCTTCAAGGACACAACAACTCATACAGTTAGTCTCCAACAACACAGAAAACCAGACGATTTTAAAGAGGAGAAGGCGAAAATAGAGGCGAAAAAAACCGAAGGGAAAAAAAAAAGAAAAAAAGAAAGAAAAAAAAGAAAAAAAAAGAAGAAAAAAAAAGAAGAAAAAAAAAAAGAAAACCACTCACACCATCCTATCATAACTTTCACCTCCCTCTCCCCCATATCCAGCCAGCTTCCTTCCGAAAATACTACTACATACCTTACCGTACTACGTTGCCCAGATACCCACATCATTTTTCTGCCCCTCCTTTCCCCTACTCCTTCAACCCCTCCATCGTCATCACACATCTCTTCTGTCCATGCTCTAGAGTTTATATGACCGACTTTACATATTCATCTATTCACAACCATTACTTAAACCTCCGGATTGCTTCGATATCAAAATTTCTCCCATCTGCTCTGTCTTGCGAGTGGTGCTCTCACCCTTCTGCGCTTCGTTCTGCGCAGCACTCGCTCACCCGAGTATTTTGGGCCAAAGGTTAGTTGTTTACCATTTCTTTCTTTTTTGAAACTGCATTCGCGGTCATGTGACCAGATGTGCTTGGATCGGCCTTTTTTTTCTCTCCGTCCCAATCAGCTTCTCCTAGGGTTAAAATTTCTTCGAACCTCTTATGCTACCTATCCTACCACTTCTCGATGAACACCAGCAAAGCTAATTGTTCTTAATAGTTACGTAAATGCCTTCAGCCCCAGGTTCTACCGATCCACCTCAGCTTCAGGACTCTACCAAGGTGCCTTTGGGCATCGCCAGCGTGTTCCAATCGTTTAGAAGATTAAACCGGGGGTCTTCAAACTCACTTCCGGCGACACCAGCGGCGCCCTCGAGCAATGGGAACCGATCCAGCTTATACGGAGAATATTTTAACGAGGAGGCAGTGACTAGTGGGCAGATCTTGGTGGACAAACTAAGGGCGAACAATTCCTTGAATGATCGTATAAGTGCGGCGGAAGCTCTACGGACGATTGTTGCGGATTATCCGGTTTCAACGGTTACAGAGATATGGACGAACGCGCAGGACTTAACCAATGAGGAAAATCCTCCGGAAGCTCGACAGGCAGCTTTCAAGCTTCTCACCGCTTGTATCAAGCAGTACGAGCCATCATCGCTCGACCGAATCAAGCTCTACAGGACAGTGGCTCTTCATAGTTGCCCGGAGGACTTTTTTCACCAATTACAAGCGTTGATTGCACTCACGAATGGTGGAAGGGACTTGTCTACGTTTCAGAGAGAGATTGGGGGCTTGTTATCCAGGTGGCTAAGGACTTGGTTCAAAGAGTCTACTATCATCCGTCAAACTCGTAAACGGGACAGAACGACCAGCGAGAATATCACAATTGAAGAGTTTTGTTTAAAGGAACTTTTTCAATTCACAACGGACATTATAAAGTTCAACTTCAAATCTTTTGAAGAACGTGAGGTAAACCAGCTCCTCACGGATGTCCTATCAATTTGCAAGAAGACGACGAGCAAAAAAGATATCGAATGTTCAATAGCCTTTATCGAAACCCTCATAACATACGGTTATGTTCCACGTCCTGCTCTTACGCCCTGTATAGAAGTATTATGCGGTGCCTATGCGACACTGAGGGACCTTACTGATGCCACTTGGAATGCCGTCAGTAATCTTTGCAAGAGCTACATGGCTCATAACTCCATACTCGTTTTACGGGAGATTCTTGAGGCGCCTGCCAAGTCGCCTGTGAGCAACAACACAAATACCCTCAGGGGGGCTGTTTGGTTTCTAGAGAAGCTTTTGATAGCAAACGAGAAAGATGGGCTTCCCTCAGTTCAATTTACCGTTGTCATGTCCGCCTTTCAATCAGCCCTTTCTGCCGACAGCATCCGTCTTGAGTTGGAGATAAGCAGGGCCATTGCCGCCATCTTGAGCAGCAAAGATGTAGTAACAGAGATTGCCTTCGACGAATGGCCAGTTCCTCTGAGCATTCTCGTGCACTGCTCTAGTCGGGCAACAGGAATGACGCATGGGCCAATGCGTGAAGGCCTAGAGTTTGGCGATACACCGTATCCATACGAAAACGACGGTGTGAGTATAGCAATATCCCAGGCTTTGATTCAGATCATTACACTACTAGAGGCGGCCTGCCTAAATCCCGAATTCGAGCAGACTGAGGAGGTTATGGGTTTCTTTATCAGAGTTCACTCGCATCTTCCGAATCCGGCAGCAGAAATGGTTATCAGTTATTATGCCACAGAACACCTTTGTTATCCTTCCTGTGCGGAGTGGTTAGACAACTGCCGCCAGTTACTTGAAGTTTTCTTCAGGACCCGAACTAGGCCCCCTTCAATGCGAATCAGCATCCTACACTTGATTAAAGATGTCTACGAGACCGTTAGAGATGTTTGTGAAGATGAACTTCTGCACACTCTGGTCATTTCAGTTTTTGAAGATTTCCAAAATGAGAAGGATTTAAAGGTACTGGAGGCATTGATCAAGATAGTGGTGGATATTTCAGGTGATACTAGTATGGAACTCTTCAAAATACTACTAGCCCTACTTATTGAGTACATCGGCCTCGACGGGGGTCTGCCGGATCTACCGCCTCAAGGGAGCGGGGCCAGTACAAAATCATCAATAATCCCGACATCCAAGCCCAGCAGCTCACAGCAAGGATCGCAAACCAACATTGTCACTCGTGGCCTAGTGAGGATATTCATTAAGAATATGAATACCAATGCAGCCAAGTCAGTGCTGGTATACGAGCAACTTGTGAGGATCTCTGGATCCGCCGATCTAGGCCCCAACGCCCGACTAACGGCTATGAGGCTTTTATTCCGCCTGAGGGCTGATTCCGAGCATGCCATTTTCATCGTGGAGCAACCTGAGTCGGATCATTTAGCTTCAGTGCTCCATCGAGTGGCCAAAGTAGCTGATGAGACGGCCTCCATAACTTCCAAAGGTGACGAGGAGTCATCGTCTTCATCACGCTCCAATAGAAGCAACTCGGTATCTCAAACCTCACTTCCCTTCAGAAACTCAAGCCGTTCTGCCATCGAGAAATATATACCACCAAAGCGATTGCCTCCAATTTGGTCATATCCCGAGACCAAAGCCCTTCCCGGGAAACCTATGCATCTTGCGAGCCCAGTCCTTGTCACCTTCTATGACCCCCCTTCAGATTTTCCAAAGAGAGAAGGACCGTCCCTAGATCCTCGATTATGTATCAGAATGTCAATCTGGATGGAGAAGGTTATTCCAATCATACAGCAAGGCTGCGATTGGGAAATTTACAGCTACGTTCTCGTTCACCTCAGTTCGCAGTTGTCGAACAAGACCGCGTTTAGGAATTGCAAGGCACATATTAACATGCTACGGAGTTATGTGTGTGACCAGTTACACACCAACCGAATACCCAGTACAGATCTCCCCCCTGAGGTCAAGAAAGCAGACATTGCTGTCGTTCTCATCAACTTACTTACTACTCTAATCAGTTATAAGCATCACTTTGCAAAAAATGAAACCGAGGGAATTGTAAAGGCATTTCAGTTGGGATTGCACTCGTGGCAGAGGACAGCTAAGCCATGCATACACGCATTGTCAATATGTTGCTATGAGCTTCCAGGTTCAACAAGCAAATTCTTACCTGGGATTTTGACCAAGCTCTCGCAGATTATCACATCTTCCGCAGTCAGTGTACATATTCTGGAGTTCCTCTCCGCGCTAGCCAAGTTGCCAAAATTATATAGCAATTTCACTGAACCCGATTTTCGAAATATCTTTGGTATCGCCTTCCGATATATTCAGCATACAAAGGAAACAACAGCCCAGCAGCAGCTTATTAAAGCAACTTTTGCCAGTCGCTCTAGTCAAGGCCAAGCAAACCCTGCCGACCTCAACCCCCAAACCGAACAACCTGACCTACCACAATACGTTCTCACATTAGCTTATAACGTCCTAACAACGTGGTTTCTTTCGTTACGATTATCTGAGCGGCCAAAATACGTGTCCTGGATCACGCGAGGCCTCGTATTACATGATCAATCAAACACCGTCGATGAACAAAGCCAGGCTTGTATTGATATGTTGCAAAGGTTCACCTTCTCGGACATTGACCTAAAGTCCCCAAGCAAGATTGACCCCCAAACATCAGGAATAGTAACAAAAAATTGGCTGCATGGTTCTTCTATCCTCTCTATACAGACAGCCCCAGATTCCGGCATCTCAAGGGTTGTTGTTAGACGAGCAGTAAGTTTTTGGATCCCTTGCACCCGTACACACTCTCTCCTAATGCCTCGTGCGTAGTCCGGCACCAGTTATTATACCTTGAAACCAGAATCAAGAGATTTGCACAGTATGTTGCAGTCAAAATGGGTCAATATTCCGGAGGACGTTGAAAGTCTTGCCGACGCAGCTACTAGCGTAGAACAGAAGCAAGATCGTGTCCTTCCAAGTCATTTCCTTCTACAAATAGCTGGGGGCCTCGGGCCGCCAGAAACCAGGCCTATCTTACTTCCAGAGGACGAAAAGACTATTCGGGCGTTAGACGTTTTTGACAGAATACCGGTTGTGGACTTCCACAAGATTGGAGTTGTTTATGTCGGCGCTGGTCAGACGGAGGAGAAAGACATTCTATCGAATGCCATGGGCTCACCCGACTACACCGATTTTATCGACGGTCTCGGCGATCTGATTACTCTGAAGGGTACGGATATAAATACTGGAGGCCTGGATCATGAGAACAACCTTGATGGCGAGTTTGCTTTTTTCTGGAGCGACCGAATTACACAGATCATCTTTCATATCACGACAATGATGCCAATGATGGATGGTGATCCTCAATGCACCATGAAAAAGCGACACATTGGCAATGACTTTGTCAACATTGTCTTCAACAACTCCGGGCTCCCCTGGAGGTTCGGAACGATACCTAGCCAGTTCAACTTTGTTAGCATAATCATTACACCCGAGGCACGCTCGGGGTTTGTATCATCACGTCTGGCGACGAGGGGGTCTGAGGATAGGACGTTTTATAGGGTTCAGATGGTGTGCAAGGAAGGGTTTTCGGAAATTAGTCCGGCTCAGGAGCCTAAAATTGTCTCTGATGCATCGCTTCCGGCGTTCGTTCGCAATCTCGCACTCAACGCAAGTGTCTATTCACATGTCTATAACGAAGGCGGTGGAGAACATATTTCCAACTGGAGGCATCGTCTGAGGAGCATCACCAAGCTGAGAGAACGGATCTCCGTTATGTCCCCGGGATTGAGTGGAAATGGCGGACCAATTGGTGGTAGCGGCGGAACAACAAGCCCCGGGCAGAACTCGACCGCTCCGGGGTCAAGGCGTGTTTCAACGATGAGCGCACAGACCTCGGCCTCGGATCACAGTTATAGAAACTCGGCCCAGGTGAACGGTGACGCAGATCAATCTGAAACAGAGGATCTGTTGATGAGCTTGGACTTTAGTAGATTCACTTAGTGCGATCCTTCAAGTCCTCTGCCCAGTCATATCCTCCATTTCCTCCCACCCTTTATTTTTTGTTTTCCCCTCCGTTTTTAAATTCCAGTCCATAATTATTTTTTTTCTTTCTCCTCCCTTTTTTTCCAAAAAAAATATCTTCGTTTTTCGGGTCAGGGGTAGGTGTCATATCGATTTTTTGATTTTGATTTTGATTTTGATTTTCCCTAAGTCACGTTTCGAACAAATCCAAGGATTCTCTTGAAAAAGAAAAAAAAAACAAGTTTTTGTTCTCTTGTTTTTGTTTCATTTTTCTGTCCTTTTTCTCCTTTTTTACTTTTTTTTTATGCGCACAAAATAACCTGTACTACTATGCCCTTTTTTCTCCTCTTCTCCCCTCTTCGCTTTTGTATTTTGTTTTGGCGACGGTGTTCAGGGTCATAGGAAGGGTCGGTTGGTGGGAAACAAAACAAAATGGCGATTGATTGTCTATATCTATCTTTCTTTTATTACGGAAAATTATTTTTTTCTTCTAAGAAGATTATTTGTCGTCGGGAGTTGTTCTTTTTTTTTTTCTTTTTTTATTAATGGGATTTCGTAGGCGGGGGCGGAACAGAGAGGAGGAGGAGCGGGAGGGAGGGTTCATTTCCTTTCTTTATATATATTATGAAGTCCATACATCGAAACAGATGATGGATCGATGATGGATTTCGGACGATAGATGGCGAGAGTGAAGGCCGTCGGGTGGTTCATGATACATACATATGGTACATAGGCTAGTTAAAACAAGCATCCCCTGCCCTGTGGGTGTATTTGCATTGGGTACTATACTGTAGTAAACGGATGCACAGCTTCCACACTTCTCCGCATTGGCACTCGCACAAACTAACGCATCTCCGCAAGCTAACCACCTACCTACCCGCCACTCCAAACAAGCCCCATTCACCACCTCCCTCCCTCCCTCTATCAAAATCCCCCCACCTAGGGTTTTGTAAAATACGTATTTTATATTTTCTGACTGTATATTACATGTATTGTAAATTACGAATAATACAAAACATACAAGCACATGATAAGGTTAGGGGTATAAGGTGAGAGAAAAAAGAAAATGCGGAGTAAAAGGACAGATAGGCGGATACAACAAACCATCAACTATGGGGCGAAATAAAGATACTCTCGTTCACGATGCATTTGATATTTTGCAACCTGAGGCTGGTAAAAAGGTAAGTGATAAAACAATAATATATATAGGGAAGTAATTAGAATTCAAACCTGCTAACAAGAATGGGAGTGGAGACTGAGATAGTAAAGTGCCGGGCTTGTGGGAGAAGCTTTGCATGTAGTACAACCCATCAGCACAATCATCTTTCCAACTGCACGCTTTATATGCAGAAGGTAGAGGCAATAAATGGCAATAGCAGAAGTGCAGATGGCACAATAGTTTCTCAGCAAATGATATTGGGTACTGCAATCCAAAAACTATGGCCAGTAGACAAGGCTATAGCAGACCAAAAGTTTGCCTTAGTGATATACATGAACAATCTTCCATTTTGCCTCACACAATCGCCATACCTGCTAGAGAGTCTACAGTTTATCGCACCAGCATATAAGCCTCCAACTATGGATTCTTTAAGGACTACTTTATTGGATAATGCCTATGCTAGTACTAAGACTGAAGTGGATGAAATTCTGCGGTCAAATTACTTTCTAAACATTATTTTTGACAAAAGTGATGACATTGTGAAGAATAGAATTATTAATATTTCTATTTAGACTGATAGAGGAACATTTCACTATTGTTCTGAGGATGCTGGATCAATGACATTTACGTCACAAAACATTACTCCATAGGTAATGAATAAGATAAACAGCCTATTGCATGGTGATTGGGAGAGGATTAATAGCTTTGCGACAGATACATGTTCTACCATGTTAGGAGTTTGGAAGTTACTCGAAAATGATGAAAGACTTCAAAAATCAAAGCCTTTAATGGTATCCTATGACTCTCATGGACTCCAGTTGCTTATCGGTGATATTCTCGGCATTCCCTACTACAAAGAAATTCAGCGCTGTATTATCCTTATTATTACAACCTTCCGATCATCATCCAAGCAGCTGTCGATTCTACGTGAAAAGTAAAAAACTGCTTATGGTAAAACAAGTGCTCTTATTCTCTCAGTTATAACATGGTGGGGTACACAGGCCCGGGCAATCAACTCTCTATACCAAAATAAAGACACCTTCAAGCTCTATCTTCTAGATTCACACAGTAGTATTAATAATACTATCATCGATCTTTTAGGCAGTCGACTATTCTGGCATGAGGTGGAAGAGCTACGAGATTTAATTTTACTGATTCATGAACAACAGATTTTTTCCGAGTCTGAAAACTCACATCTTGGTAAGATTGTCAACTGGTGGCTTGAAATCAGGCGACACTTGATGAGTATCAGCCAGCAAGCACCTCAACCTGGTCCCAGTCAATTGATTGAGCTTTTTGACAAGCACATAAAGCGTCAAGTCAAGCCCCTTCACTGGGCTGCCCATTTTCTCAACCCTCTTAATGTTCAATTTCCAACTACTATTGAACAGCAAAACGCAGTCATTCACTATATGAATCAGTTTGCACCCTCACAAGATATTGCTGTCAGGGTGCAGCAGGACTTTTTCACTTATCGGGGGAGATTTGGTCCATTTTCAGTGTCAAATGCGAGTTGGAAGTTTGAGGACCCTCTTACATTCTGGTATGTGCAGCAAGGCTTCATACCTGAACTTGCAAATATTGCTATCCTGCTCTTCCGTACTCCTGCCAACTCAGTTCCTAGCGAGCAGTCTTTTTCTGTTCAAAATTTAATTCACAGCAAGTTTAGAAACAGACTTCACCCTGCATGGGTCAACAAACTCACCTTTCTTTACCTAAACTGCAGGGTCCTCGACAGAAAGCCAAGAGAAAAGTATCAATGGCAGCAACTAAGCTGGGAGGAGGAATTAGAGCTTGAGGATCAAGTGCTGGATTTGGCTTCAGATCAGCTAGCAGAATTGGTGGAAGTTGAAGCTATACCGAGTACTTTTTTTTCCCATACTTTTACTGTATTATTATTTAGCTAACCATGAGAAAAACTAGTACTCGCGATACCCAACCATCAACACTCAAGCCCTCTAAGCCCTTCACTGGAACCCCTCTTAGAATTTTCTTCACCTACTCCAGGTATAGCATCCGAGTTCAAGTTCATACTAAGAATTCTACTACTCATTCTACATTTCTTACAACTACTAAATTATTTACTAACATTACAATAGCCTATAAAAGTCCTCCTTCTATTCTTATAGATGCCATAACCCCTTTCCCTGAACACTCACCAAAGCAACAACCACTCGGGCATTTTGAGTTAGACTTGCAGGAACCAGTATTATGGCCACCACCAGCAAGAACAGAAATCGGTATGGCAGATCTGATTGAAGTCAGTTGTCAGTTGGTAGGAATAGGGCAGGAAGAAGAAAGAGGCTCAGTGTGGGAAGGGCAAAGAGATTCAACATGGAAAGGGGAAAGGGAAAGGGATTCAGCACGGGAAGGGGAAAGGCAGAGGGAAGGGGAGCAGGGGCCAGAAGGGTAAAGAGAGCTGGAGCATGTGTTAGGATTGCCTATACAATCACTCCTATTATATAACCGTGCAACAGGCAACGATGATAAATGACTATTATCATATTGTACTTGAAGGGGATAAATACTCAGAGTCGTATTTATTCTTTACTTAATCTTCCTAAGACTAAGTTCGCTTGTTCTTTTTGTGTTGGTCTTTTTGACCTGGCTAACGAAGCTGCTACCTACGGTTCATGTGAAGTGTCTCTTTCTTCCCCGGCTAATGACCGGTTCTTTTCTTGTGGCTTGGGGGGGCTGTAGTGGTGGTGACAGGGGTGGATACTGCTGTACCGTTCTTTGTAGCGGCAGGGGTGCATGCGGTGGTGGCAGCGGTACGCTGTTGTTGTAGGAGAACTGTCGCCTTGTTCTCTTCAAAAGTCCCTGCTTTTTCTCTTCTTCCCCCCCGTTTTTTAGAACCACGTTCTATTCTTTTCTTTTCTTACATTGGACCCCTTTGGGCTATGTCCTTCTTTAAGGTGTTTTCGGCTAGTTGTGTATGTGTGCGTTTCTCTATATGCTAGCCCACCCGCTATGTGGCAACGGCTCTTGTCGTTGTTGTTGAGGCACCGGTTCCGGTTTTTGGTTAAGGTTCCTTGTTTTGTATTGCTTTCCGGATATGCTAGTTTATCCGGTGGATGTTTGCTACCACCTGTTTAGAGCTTATCTGTTTTTTGAGAAGCTTCCTGTTCGTTTCTACACCCTTGCTTGCCCTTCCTGAGAGGTTTTTCTTTTTCGTCTAAACCTCTCCTTCAATTGTCAAGTTCTTTATTCTCGTCCTACCCGTCTTACCTCCTGCTATTAAAGTCGTTTCTTTAACCTTTATTTTCTCTCTCTCTTGTTTAACGACTTTCTTTGCTGTCTTTCCTTGTTAGCCCTTGACGCTTTTAATCGTTGTGCGGACTTGGCTAACTGCCTCTTTTCCCTACTACCTGGCAACCGGATTACCCTGAATCCGGTATCCCTTCCCCCTCGATCACAATGTTTGGATCACGCCTTTTCCCAAAAGTGTACTGAGTATTAATACTCCAGTATCCAAACATTACAAAAGCGTGTGTACTGGTTAATCCAGTACACTCAAAGTGTGTACTGAACGTGAACATTCAGTATCAATAATATAAACTAAATTAACGCGTTATTGAACAAACTTCAATAATCAACTAAAACGCGTGTACTGAATAAATCTTCAGTACACTCAAAGCGTGTACTGGTTAAATTCCAGTACACCAATAATACAATGCGCTTATATACTCAGTGTCAACACTGAGTATTTATCAATAACTAAACATTCGCCCAACCCCCTTCCTGATATATTCCTCCTCCTATGCTGCATCATCAATCAAGAAGTGCGTTGGTGGATTCAATAAAGGATCTATATTGAAATGCTGAAATACTTATATTTTGTGGAAATGAGAGAAATGAATATTCACGCTAATGCTCTTAAATCAGAATCCTTCTGATTATGTTTATGCTCTTGAATCAGAATCCTTCTGATTCATTTTCTATG
>ML120352.1:1854989-1965854 GCA_003788595.2 Choiromyces venosus 120613-1
AGCCGGAGATGGTGAGATTTTACGGTAAGGTGCGTTTTTTCCCGTTCTCATAACCCGTAGCTCAATTTGATTTACTGTGCTTGTAACTTGTCGTGCTCCCCCTCCTTCCTTGCGAGTGCGGAGAGAGAGGCTGGTGACAAAAAAAAAAATGATGAGCGGAATGGCATGTAACAACCCAAACCATGCTACCGTACTTCACTCTTTTCCGCTCAATAGACCCCAGGGTGGTTGAAAAATTGATGGCTTAGTCCAAAATCCCTTTCACACATCTCGCCAAGAGGCTATTGGTATAGATTTTTAATGAATATTTGGCTAACTTTGGCACGCCACGGACGACATCACAAGCCGCTCGGACAGATGCTGATTGGTTGATCTTTCTATGAGGAAGCCGGCCGCTGATCGCTACAGTTGCCACACTTCGTCAAAGTTTCATGGCAGGAAAGTTTCCCGTTCAAGTTTGGTCGTCCGAGTGGCTTGTGATGTCGCGTCTACTGGTATTGTAAAGTTGGAGTTTGAAAGAAAAAAAGAAAAAAAAAAAGCGCCAAGCCTGACCATCTCCCATTACAAAATCATCGAAAAATGCACCAAGAGCAATGTACATACCGCCGACCACAGCTCTCTTGATAATTCTTCGGCCAGTTTGGATACAGAGTTCTAAAGGGTCGGAAAATAAAATCTAAGGAATTATCTAACATGGATGAAGATTCAGTGTCAATTGCTAGACTGGATCGGTTGGTGGAAGGTTGTGAGGTGAGAAGCCCTTAGACTAAACTGCTCATCATTTTTGTCACCAGCCTCGTACAGTATAGCACGGGACTTATCGCGCGCTTGCAGATTATTGCGTAGCATAGCGTATAAATACGGGTGCGCGCCTATGATTGCGGACAAGAGAAGTGAGGAGTGTTGTATGATAAGTTAGTGCGTATGTAAGTAACAGCGGGTAAGTCAGGTTGTTTCGCCCTTACTTCGTTCGATGTATGTTCCTGAGGGGAATGGGATGGGATGGGATGGGATGATGGGGGGTTTTGCGTTTCCTTCTTTGGTGGAGAGAGAGAGAGAGGCACAAGGGAAGGGGGGGTTAAACATAGGAGTTACTTTTTTTTTTCTTTTCGGATTAGGTTTTGTCATCAGTCTACCGTATCTCGAGTATCATACCTCGTCTACAGTAGCGTAGCTTTGAAAAGTGAAGTGTGCTCGAGTGCTCAGCACTAAGTGAGCACTGAGCACCCACCCTCGTCGCTTACGATGGGACTGGAGTCAAAAAAAGGAAAAGGGAAGAGGTCTGGAACTTTGGACAACGTCTCCACGAATAAATTTAGTTTAGTTTTTTTTTTCTTTCCCCTCCTCTTAACTTACCATCTTTCATTTCGCAATCTTGGATGATCATGCATGAGAAGTGAGTGGCTGACATGACTTGACATGACATGAGTGGCTGGTACTGTACCGTACTCGTGGAAGGAAAAAAAACAAAAAACGACAAATGACATCTGAATTTCTCAGCTCTCTTTTCAGCTGGAGCGAACTAACGTAAAGTAAAGTAACATAACGACAAGACTACCCATATTATTTGATAATTTTTTTTTCCAATCCAAATGTTTCGTCAAGGTAATTCCCCTCTCCAAGAGTGGATATTGTAAAATGTAAAAGCGTTCAAGAAATGAGGAAAATGGTCAGGCGAGAAGGTGAGAAGCAAAGAAAAAGAGTATCGACAAAAACTCCTCCAATCGCGCGTCTATTATACACAGGCAGAGGGGACAAAGGGGTATCAAAGACGACTAACTCCAGAAATATGAAGGTGATGGGTGTTATATCGAAAAGAAAGCCATAGACATATACAAAATAATTAAGAACTATTACACGTTAAAATAGGGGCCTCGAGAACGAAAGAAACGGCAGGAGTTGGTTGGAGAGGGTAGTAATTGGCTGCGGAGAGAAACGAGAATTGATGCCACGTCGGATACCTCCCGGTTGTTGTTTTTTTTGTTTTGATATCGTATCCATCCGACGAGGGCGGAAAGAAGGTAGCTCATCACCTGCCCTTCGGCCCTCTATCCAAGAGGGATTCCTCGAGCGCCCATTCCCAAACATTGAAAGAAACCCAACCGCAGACCAAGATAACCCCCTCATAAAATAAAGTAAAGTCGAGATATGAGATCCACATCGTTTCAGCAAATAGATCACATAACCGGAGAATGAGTGACTGCTGGACTTCATCCGTTCGTTTCTCCACCTGCGCCAAAAAAAAAAGAAGTCGATACAAGCGATGAAAAAAAGGTGTTCGTATGAAAAAGAATAAATAAACCCCCAAGGACTCGCGTGAAAAAAGGTGATCTACCACAACCATCACCTTTCTCCAACAGCTGAATTCCTTAAGGAGCAGTCTCCTTCTCTTTCAATCCACCAATTCTATCCAGGTCGACGGATGCAAATCTCTCCTCTGGTTTTTGTTGATATGGTGGAAGACCATCGTTTTCCAAGGGACGAACAAATCCAACTCCAGCCTCACCAACCTCCACAACCACAACTCTGCCAGAGACTCTACGCCCCTGCTTATCCTCCTCCTCTGGGAATGTGATCCGAATTTCGGGAATACTCTCAGGTGTAAGAGGCATTGGTGGTGAGTTATCGATAAGATGTTGTTTCTCGGAGTATACAAGGGCGGAATCACGGGTAGAGATTGTAAGGCCACGGTGATTCTTATTTGATGCTTCGTAAGACGGAAGGGTACCAGCAGCTTTACGGCTTCTGCGAATACGGTGGATGAAGAAGAGTGAACCTCCAAGCAACAAACCGAAGGAAACTAAAACGACTAGAACAATGAGAAGGTGGGTCATGGTATTATTCTCGTGGGTGTTCGACGAATGGTCGTCGTCACGGCGTGTAATGATAGCAGGCATTGCAAAGGGACGATATTATATTATTACTTGTTGTTTTGTTGAAGTTTGCTCTCAGGGTATCGTGAAGGTAGCGAGCGGATAAAACTGAAAGTGCCAACGAACAGACAACGAACAACTTCCGAACAGGATGAAAGAGGGAGATGAGGTTGTTTTGTTGATTAGAGTAATAGTACTAGTGACGGTCGTGGCTAATTACAGCTGTTTGGCAATGTCTCTTGTCAGCAAAGGCGACAACAAAGGTTATAAGACAGCATGCCATGAAGAGGGAAAATAGAACGAAAGGCACAGAGTGGAGAGAGAGGAAGCCAGCCAGCTATAGCAGAGCCAAGTTGTAGCTGGGGTGTGGAGACAGGCAAAAATGATTGTGCAAGTATGATGCAAAGTTCGGTACAGTGAGATAAAGACCAAAGTCAATTCTAAATTTGGAATTTTGGAATGCGGCAGTGGTGGACAACACAGCTGGCCGATCCAGCCAATAACGCGCAGCGCAGAAATTGAATGTATGAAGGATTAGTGGAGACTCACTATTACTAAGGCCGAATTGTACCGCTAAACAAACTTAACGAAGGGTAATAGTGGAAACGAATGCCGCGAGGTTTAAAGTATCGGTGAGGGTAAAATTATTTTGACTTTTTTTGTTTTGTTTAGAAAGTGAGTGAGTGCAAAACAATTTCAAAAAGACCAGCAAAAGAGTGAAGCCGGACAATTGGAATTGCTCGTCGAAAAGGAAAGAATGGCGGGGGGGAGGATTAGGATAGGGGACGGAAGTAAGGGTGAAGAGGAAAAGAAGGGAAAAGGGAGGAAGAAAGAAAGGACTTGAGGGAGACCTAGGATGAAAAGGCAACCCGTAGTGGATGAGAGGACTTCAGAAAGGGGTTTTCTCGTGCCCCGTTGCCGGGTTGAGGCGTGTGATTGTAATTTCAGTAGAACCAGGGGTGTAAATACTCTTTGTGCATGTTCTTTCTACTTTGTTTGGCAGGAATATAACAGCGCTTCACCCAATTCAGGTTAGAATTAGACTTGTTGCTCTCTGTTCTAACTACTTCAGGCTGTTTTTTCGTCTCGGTTCGACGCTGTCAAATTTACCCATCTGTCTGACTATTCCTGATGTAGCCAAGTACCAAGATGGAAAAACAAAAAAGACGCTGTTTTGCCTCTTCCCCACTCGATTCCGCAAATTAGATTCTCTGTTCTGGAGATCCTTTGCCTGACTGCCACTAAAATTCGCCTGTACCATCATAAGAGGGAGACTCAAGCTTCAGAAATGAAGGTTAAACGGTCTATAAAAAATAAAAAAATGGTATGTAAGTCCTTACTTAAATATCGGTATAGTGGTGTAGTAAAGTAGGTATGATACTTGTACCGTACTTGAACTTCAAGTCCTCTGTAGGTAACGCAAGTACCCCATCAAACGTGTATGTACTGCTTGTATCAATATGTTCGTCATCCCTATCTCTGTGTTGTAACTTCTGTGTTGTAACTTGCAGACGATATACTTCCTTTATACCCGAGATCAACCACAGTTTCCCTTCTTCCTTTCAACTCCCCATCCCCATCCCCCCCCCCCCTCTCTATCTCTCTCTTTCACATTCCTTGATTATCGGTGGATTAAAGAGCAAATCCGGTATACTTGTACTGTATTTCAAATTCCCAACATCTCAAAAAGCAAAGATACAACAGGGGAAATCTTACGTGTGTGTACAATCCTGTATGTACGTATGACCCACTCTCCCAACTAAATTCCGATTCCAATGGTGTTCTTGCCGAATCCGATTTGTAACTTTGGAATATTCTAGCCGCTGTCAATCCAACCTTCCATCCATGCACAAACGGTTGCGCATGAGAGAGGAGCATCAAGAACTTGGGAATTAAAAGCCCATTTCTAGGAAAAGGCTGAAGGAAAAAAGCGAACGACTGACGGAAAATGATAGTTGGAGAGAATCTTTGGTGGGACAGACTCGCTTTATGAGCGGTTGCGATAACGTGGTCCACGATTGTCCAGAACTCTTTTATGTTATAATGGTCTCAAGCCTGAGTCGAATGACCGACCAGAGGCGAGGTACCAGGTATGATAGCAGAGAAGAAAACCAAACATCAGACGACGAAAGAATGGAGTGGCTCTCAGCATATTCTTAATCCCTAATCATCCAAAATATACGAATGTTGTCAAACGTAGTTCCGCAGCTCTGCACACATCCACGGACACTGCATTACCCAGACTCGTCACGGCGTTGGCTGTGGAAAGTTACAGACAGACTGCTTTTGGCAAACACCCTCTCGCTCTCAAAAAAATCATCAGCTACCCTTCCCATGATCGTCTTCGTGATAATGCAGCAATTGCGTTTTTATAAGACATACCTGGTTCCCGGAGGCAATTAAAGAAGGGGAAGAAGCTTTTAGCACGCCTCGTTTCCTCGCATGTCTCGGGTAGTCGTCATCACTTCATCTTGTTGAAGCATCGATAATGACCGAAAATTTCGATTTCACGGAGAGATGATTAGATGCGAACTTCATATCAATGACGAAAGGGCGCGCAAGGAGCCTACTTACTCACATGAAAATAGGGGGGAATGACGATAGTCCAAGGCGAAACGAAAGTGAATAAATCGGTCCGCTTCAAAAGAAATAGGGGAGCGTGACACATCGTGTTCCCTGTAACCCCTCCTTTTCGTTCCCCTCCCATCCACTTTGTTCTTCTTTTTTGGGTAGGATTAACACCTTTCTTTATGACTGAAAACCAAGCTGAGCCGGCAGATATTATCTTACACGAACTCCCCGTGTTCGTGCATACGCTTACTGACTGACTTGGCGGATCAATCGAAAAAGATGCACCTTGGCTTATGGTTGGAAGGGATAAGAAGTGACGGCAGATTTGTTTACTTCCTGATCCTGTTTGTTTGGTTCAACTTCCCTGTCTCAGGTGCAGGATCCTATTCCGTGCCTTGTTAGAATCATTGTCCACTGGGGCCCTAGTATGTTGAATCTACTGGTGCGGTGACCCGTAACATCACGTACAGGTATTGTTTCTTTTTCGGTCTGAGGTGGATAATTAATCTAATTTACATATTTTATTTCTATATTATTATGATATTTGTCAACTCACCAATCCTTTTGAGAATAATATCATGATCTAGGACTGACTTGTGTACGTGGGCATTTCTAAGAGGGGGTTCATCAGCTATGGAGTAATAATACTGAAAAGGGGGAATAATTAAGGTGGTCTGGATTTTCTAGAAACTGACAGTGGTCTCGTCTTGATGTTATTTGGCAGCTGAGGCGGAACATCTAAAGCTTTTGGCGGGGAAACGAGGTCGTATCATGAACGAGAGATACTGGAGTAGCTAAGATGCTAAGTAAGGACGAGACACGGAGTCACGCCGCGGACCTAACTATTGGTATGTTTTCCTGGACACCCCTTGGGCATGCAAATGACCAAAATGGGACAAGTTGGAGAAGGCATCGAAACACTGTCCAGAGCCCAAATCAGCTCGGATAAGCACGTCAATTCAAGGTAAAAAAACCCGAATAGCTAGCCTCAAAATTTCAATGTTTCTTCATTCGTCCCCAATCACTCCATTCAATCATTGATGTTTCGGCTGGCGGGTAAAGTTTTTGGTTGGTGCTAAGACCCCGATCAAAAAGAATGACCCTTTCTATCCCATTTTGGCCAGGGTCAGCATTGACACGAGCGAGCTAATCAATTTTTACCGAGCTGTGGGTTTGTGTCACTGAACTGTACGGGAGATCAAAGATCGCCAGCAACATATGTATTGCGCATGCAAGGGGGGACTCTGCAAAATAATGAACCTTGCGATCAGACTTCCTGCTGTGAATAAACATACCACATCCACAGAAAAGTTCATTTGGAATTTGCAATTCTGCTGTGAAAGATATTCCATGCCGTTGTGCAATCAAGTTTTGGTTGCCATCGTGAGACGTGATGCCGGTTTAACGATACATCATGTTTTCCAGGATGCGAAAATTTGGCTAAGGTTAATGCTAGTTCCCGATGCCGATATGGTACTTGGCTACAGTAAATTCTCTACGAAAGTTCCATGATTGGGCTTCGCCCAATCATCTCACGGCCATTGCTTCAAACATAACTTATCATACACGATATGTATGTTAGGTTAGGGTTACAAATAAAAATAACATGGCCAAAAACACACACCAGGTGACTTGATTACATAACAAGACTTTTAGAATGGGAAGAATTCTGGGGAGGCGTTTTATATCTCTGGCGATGTAAAAGTCGACACACAGGAACATGAATAAGTGCAATTATAAGACTATGTTGTACTGTACATTATAATTTTTTGGCGCGTTTCACTCGCCCAGTCCACGACTTTTGGAGGTGTTTCCTTGTATATTTTGTTTCTTGTTCCTTATTTTTCACATTTTATCTGAAGAAAAGCCCAAATCCATCACGAGTCGTTGATCGTATGTGGAGAACACCAATTGAAATCATTTCTGGGGCGCCAACATGCGGAACACCGCCGGGGAACCGGATCCGCGATTTGCGCGCTTCGATAAGTTGGTCCGCTTCTTTGGGAGAGTGTCTTACCGTATTCCCCCTTCGCTAAGAAAACGTGATTGAGGTCTGGACCGAACCCCAGCAACTTTGTTGTCATAAAACATTGCATGTATGATTCTCTGCCATTTTTTCTTTATTTTTTTTTCCTCACTGTTTTCCCCTCACTATTTTTATTTGATTTTTCGAGAGTTCCAACAAAATGCTTGAATTAGCGATGGCACTAGAGATGAAGAAGAAGCAGACGGGATAAGGTCAAAGATGAAAAATGATTGACTGAGATTATTATGAGGCTCTCCATGTGTGACAGGTGTGTCGAACCTTCAAAGGATTCCCGGTTCTGAAATCTTGATTCTCGTTAAAGCGCTTCGGGGGTGGCTGACATGGTGGCGTTCTAACGGCAGATAGGTTATGCCTACGGATGTGCGCACACCCAAAACTCGGTACATTGGCCTAAGGAAATTTTGATATGTACCGCTTGGGAATAGTAAAAATTCACCCCCTCCTTCCTATGAGACTCTCGCAAATCATTGAGAGGCTCTTTAGGAACTCCTCGTCCGGAGGACAGCGCAATGAAAAGCTTCCTAAATCGCAATCGTCTCGCTTTTCGGCTAATTTCTATGCTGCAAGCTCTTTTCCAATACCCAACTCTCTGGGTCAATGTGAAAAAAGCAATGGTGTTTACAGAACCATAATCGCTTTTTCACCCCAATAATGAAAGCCACTAAACCCATAATACAACCCCTTCGGTTTCAACAAGAGGGGAGTATCATACCGATGTAATTTTTTTTCTTTCTTTTGACATTTCCGCCCCTCTCCAATGCTGTGAGTGGACGAGGTGCGCAAGTGGGGGAGTTGTTGGAGGGGAGGCGTGAGGCCTTGCGCACTGACCTACTAATGCAGAGCTCAACGAATGCTAAGGTTATCTCGGTTGGTGTAACACACAACCTTCGCCAAGTTGACTTTTTGCGGAACTGTCCGTCCTGATCGGACAGGTTTTGTTCGACGCAACCAGGGGCCGTGGGCCTTACAGGACTGGCGGGAAGGGTGGGCCCATCGTTTCTCGAACTTGCGGTAGATCTTCAGCCGTACTTTGCAACCTCGATCTTCCCATTTGAAGAAACATTCTCCTTTGTAACAGCCTCATGTCACAGTCCATCACGTATTACCGTAAAGCATGTAACCAGTGAGTTTTTGAGAGAGAGAGAGACACAATATTAATCCTGACCAGGAAGAAAAATAGACCCGGGTAAACCAGCCGGGGGGGTTCTTATATATCTCTTTTTTCTTCTTCCCGGAAGCAGGGCTTTCTTTTGGTGGGAAACACGGATGCAAAAGTGGGCATAGGTCTGATAGAAACAATCATCATTACTGATTTTTCAACGTTTTTTTTTCATTTGAAATAGAACCGTCGGTTTTTATATACCGGTACAGGACTAGATTGTCATTTACTAGGCCAGTGTCATTCATTCATTTTACCGGTATTTATTGTTCATTCTTTTTTAGGTGTAAACAAAGATGCGCAAAAGGAAGATATCGAAAGTTTCTGCATGCTGGGCATCATGCCATGCAAAGCGGTGTAATAGCGAAGGAGGGGCAGGTAAAATAGTTGTGGACTCTCGTCAAAAATGCTTACATTGCGATGTTGGAAGCAGCGGGGAGTCATACTTCCACACCACTTGACACGTAGGCGAAGGCACAGCGCATAAACCTCCATCAGCCGCCTTCTCGTGGAGAGGTTATTGCGATAATAAACCAGCGTTTCCCCTTGATTGTCAGGTTTCTTGAACCCTCTGTCTGGTAAGCAGAGAGATATCCCAACGCTAGGATTTATAGTGCTGTCAGAACGTACGGTCTTGGCTATTACTGTAAGATTTTCATGGTGCGACTGTCAAGGGATAAGGAGCTTTCCCATTAACATATGATGCGAAATGGGAGGAGAAAAGGGAGAGGGCGATCGATAGATTGAGTGCATTCTAATTTATGTCGATGTCGTTGGGCATGAGTATGAGTGTTTACAGTAAGAGTTATGTTCTAACCTAGTGTGTTTTTGCTACTCCTCGCTAACGCCCTAAAATTTTGATGTGTTTTTTTTGAGAGGTGTCGTTAGTGGGTGCGAAATATGGTGTGAGAAGGTGAAAAGGGTGAGTTCGTCACCCCTGCTCACACCATAAGCAACTCACCAATCATAAAAGCCAGAACCTCAATTATTTGTCTTAGAAGCCACAGAATCTAGAAAAACGGTGGATTTGAGTTGTGGCTTGCGTGTGGGAATTAATTTTAATGATGGTGTGAACAGGGGTGACGAACTCACCATTTTCACCTTCTCGCACCATATCTGTCCGGCATTGTGCAGTACAAGTACTGTAGGGGGAGAAGCGACTATTGGCAATTTTGCATTATCAAGCAGGTTGACTATTACACTCCCTACCTTCATTATAGTGTCTGAGTAGGAATAAGTGAGATGAAGTTACCGGTCCTACTAGTCTATCCTTCTTTTGATATATGTACAAATTCTTAACCTCCCCCGTATTTTAGTAAGCTGTAGCACCTTTGTTGTAACCTTTTTTGATAGTTACTTTAGCGTTGTAAAGCGAACCTCAATTGATCGTACTGAGCACGGGTGGTTGTTTCTTATGTCTCCTTGCCCAAGCTTGCTACTTACATTCCATTCTTGATATAAAGTGAGCTTGAGTCAGGGTTCCTTTGGCTTCTATAAATTTCTCAACCTGCCAGACCCGTAAATCACCAATTCAGCCCAGCAAAAAGGCTTCGCTTCGCCCCCATCCCATCTCATCATCCCAGCACGACTGGCCCAGCCTAACATAACCGTTCGCTCCCAGCAAAAGCTCAAGGAGCCCACATCAGATTTCACAGTTCACCCCCCGCACTTCTTACTCACCGTCGGCAGCACAACATTGGAAGGCTAACAGGATCTACCATTTCCCTTTTCTCTCCACCATCTCTTCATTCTTTTTCTCTTTCTATCTCTTTTTGTTATTTTTTTTTCATTTATTTTTTTTTATCCCTTCCTTTTTCCTCGGTGCGTGGCTCTTTCCGTTAAGGAAAAAAAAATTAAAAAGAAAAAAAAAAAGAAAAGAAAGTCCCGCAAACTTGCCTTCCCGTCGGTCGTTCTCTTGTGTCAGTCGGAGGTCAGAACACAGCACGGACGGGACGTAACCGACCACCTACCTTAAGTAAGTGCGCGAAACAACCAAAAGAGTGATAGAAAGTGCTCTGCTGCTCTCCTGCGACGGCGTGGAAGGGACAAAAACGGGCAGCAGTGGGAGTGAGTGTCCGAGTGAGAAGAGTGAAGTCAAGTGAAGTGAGTGCTTGTGTGATTGTGATTGTGTGTGTGTGAAGTGTGAGCAAGAAGAGCAAGGCTACACACATTTGTGCAAGAGAAAAGTGTACACAAAGACAGCCAAAGAGAGAGGAAAAGGAAGGACCAAATTCAGCACACAATCAGTCAATCAAGGGAGCATCTATTTTTTTTTTTTTTTATTAAATCAATATCTACATACGAATCCCACCATCACAACTACCACTTCCACCTTAACAACCAGGGATCTCTCAGCAGCTCTTTCTTTCCCATCAGGCAGCCTTAACTTGGCCCTCAAAACCAACACCGAGTGCGACCACACAATCAGCACCAAGGAAGGGTTGCTTGTCTAAGAGCAAGAAGGAAAGAAAAAAAAAAAAAAAAGAGTGGGATAGTGAATTTTAATTCCTCGCGATATTCTTCTACGCAAAAACATCCGTCCGCACTCCAATCAATTTCCTTATTCCATCTTATTCCCATCCTTCCATCTCCTTCCGCTCTCATCCCAGGGAAGGAATAGAAGCCTCACCACAATCTTCACTTTCTCTCCATCCTTCCGGTCAACTCTCTCTTCTCTCTCTTCTCTTTTCTCTCAACATATCATCTTCAACCACTCCCTTCCTTCCTTCCATTATCCGAAGTTCACTACAAGCAAACCGTCAAACTCTCGTTTTCCCGGAATCGTCATCATCCCTTGCATCAACTTTCCGCCCCTCGCCGCATGACTACAACGAGTTTCTGCTGCTAATCAACTCGAGCGGAGGGCAGGCTACCACGCTTCTCAAGGCCTGGTTTGCACTCGCTCCTTCTTCCCATTACCTTTCACCAATAATCGTTGGATTTATCTATCTCAATCTTTCCCCGGAATAACAGCTTCGCCATCAACGACTCAATTTAACCCCGCCACCACAACTCACTTACACCTTCTGCTCACTTCTACCCCCCGCCCTCTTACCTCAACCCTATATCTTCTTCTGTACATCTTTTTTACCGGCTGTTTTTTTGTTTTTGGTCCGACGACAGTACCGTACCAGATACAAAACCATTCCCCCCACTCTTCCCCCCACAGCCTCTACATAACAAGGTTTGTGCTTCAGGCTTCAGAGCAAACCAACCCTCGTCTTTTTTATCGAACATCTGGCGGAGTTGAAGCTCGTAGGGCTGACACCGTAGCTCCGTTTCCTCAACAATACAACAGCTACCGCTAGCTCGCACACCATCATTACCTTAACCTGTAAATCTCTAAATCCCATCCACTGTACACAAATCACGAAAAAAAAGTCCTTATCGGGGATTTTGTATTTTTTTATTTTTTATTTTTTGTAATTATTTGCCACCTTTCACGAAACCAAACTCACTCGGCCAGCGGTCAATAATCGCATCTATATTAACTTTCTTCGACTCAACAGCATCATGTCGGATCATCAGACAGCTGCAACGTCTCGTGCAGCCCTATCTACAAGCGTATGTTTTGGTTTTTTTTTTCTTGTATCTTTCTAATTAGTTTCGTTGTCGTTAGGGTTGTAGCTGATTGTTTGCCCGGATTAGGTCAAATCCACACGATTCGGTGATTTTGGGAGTTCCCCAAATGCCCTAGATGGAGGCGCATCGCAACCCACGACACAGGGTCTGGGCAACAGCGGAGCTTGGGGAATCTGGGGAAATTCTGCCATAGGGAGTACGACTATCGGTAGTGGCTTCGGTGGACCTAATACTAATGCGGAACGTCGAGGTGAGGATCTTTTTTCCCTTCCCTTGTGATATTATCCATCCATTACCATTTCCCATATTCGTTTCTATAATCCTATCGTATCATCTTTTCTAATTCATCTACTTTGAATTAGGATCTTTTGATGGTAAACAAGGCTCATCTTCTCTTCTAGCTGGATCGGGGGAGCACGACGCATGGAACACCAAGTCTTCTGCCGTAGGATGGTCAGGGGAATCTACCTCTCCTGCTCTTGCAAACGTTCCTGCTAGTCAAGACCTCTCTCGATCTCCGGTCCGTCTCCGTCAATATGAGTCACCTCAGTCAAACTCAGAAATCCCGCGAAGTTCATCACCTTTCTACCCAATACCCCGCCAATCTGCTGTAGGACAGGGCCCATCGATGAGCCAGTCACCTAATAGCAAGCCTTATTTGGATCCGGCCTCTGCAAATTTTGAGAGTAGGGATTTTGTAAATGGTCCTCGGGGCCGACCAGTTGAAATCGGGCAGGGATTTGGAGGTCCAAGATTTCCAGGAGCTTCTACGTCCACTGATACGAGTGACCGAAGGCATCTTGTTCTTGCAGGTATTGATGATGAGGATCCGGCTTCCCAGATGGCCCGGGGGCGTGTTGTTTCAAATCCGCGTGGACCGGGGGCTGAAATGCTTGGATCAAGCGTTTCATCAGCTGGCCGTAGTGAAAGCCTGCCTCCTCAACAGAGGGCCAATTCAACCCCACCGACATACAACCCAAACCAATCTCCCCCGGATGCAGTTGGTGGGTATGGATCCTATACCCATGTCCCTACCTCCCACCCAGCCTCACACACTCCGAATGCCGGATCCTATCCAGTAGCACCTGGGAGATTTGCGGATTTGAGTCGTGATACCCGAGAAGCTGAGATGATGGCCCATCTGAGGCAGATATCAGTGGACGATGATCACGACGGATTTTCGGCCTCTCGCGGGGGTGTGACCTACGGTCGGTTAAGCCAGGCTCTCGCGGGGCATCCTGCCAATTTGAATTACCAGAATCAACCACAGTTTGGCGAATACCCTTCTTATCAGACCCGCCAAACAGTCCAAGCTGTTGCTCAAAATTCTATGTGGACTCCAGATGATGGGAACTATCCCCGTGCCCAGGAGGGCTACAATAATGCCGAGCAATATGCAGATGCCAATTATGGTGAGGTTTATGGTGATGTTCGTAGGTCTTACGAACGTGTCGGTGCCATGTCTCCAGGCGACCAAAATGGAGAATATCAAAGAAGAAACAACATGGGGAACCCTTACCACGCCAACGGTAGTACCCCACCGCCCCATGGTTCCGATTTCCGATCTTCTTCCCGCGGCCCTCCAATCCGAACCCCGCCATCTGGGCAGCTGACCCTAAACCATGAAAAGTTACGGCAACGTTTGCTCGTCACCCAGCAGCAGCAACAGCAGAACCCGCACATAAACCAAGGTCAGCTGATGATGAGAGATCAACTCTATCGTAACCAATACCCACCCCAACCACCTTACGACTACGCCTACAGTAACGGAATTCGAATGCCCATGGCTTCCTATACTGGGTCCCCGATGAGTCCTCTTATCGCCCCAACTCACCCAGCGGCCAGAAGGCCTGTCCATGAAGACCTTGGGCACAATTTGAGGAGTGTTCTCCTCGAAGAGTTTCGGTCCAACTCGAAATCTAATAAACGTTATGAGCTTAAGGTAACTTCGAATATTTTTTTTCGTTTATAGATTGCGTTCTCTAATGATTGTTAGGACATCTATGGCCACGTTGTCGAGTTCAGCGGCGATCAACATGGCTCCCGGTTTATTCAACAGAAGCTCGAGACTGCCAATAGTGATGAAAAAGAGACGATCTTTGGTGAAATAAAGCCGAATTCTCTTCAATTGATGACTGATGTGTTCGGAAACTATGTTATCCAGAAGTTCTTTGAGCACGGAAGTCAACTGCAAAAGAGTATTCTGGCTAAACAAATGGAAGGGCATGTGTTGACGCTTTCCTTACAGATGTACGGCTGTAGGGTTGTTCAAAAGGTAGATAAGCTGTTTTTAGTGGCCTTCCATAACTTATAAACTGACAACTGTATCCTAGGCCCTCGAGCATATATTAACTGAGCAGCAAGCTTCCCTTGTTAAGGAGTTGGATGGTCATGTTCTCAAGTGCGTGAAAGACCAGAACGGCAACCACGTGGTTCAAAAAGCTATTGAGAGAGTGCCTGCGGAACATATCCAATTCATCATCAAAGCTTTCCATGGTCAAGTGCATACTCTAGCGACTCACCCCTATGGGTGCCGTGTCATCCAACGCATGCTCGAACACTGCGATGAGACTGCCCAGGCCTCGCTACTTCAGGAACTTCATGTTTGTACCATTGCGCTGGTACAAGATCAATATGGGAACTATGTTACTCAGCATGTCATCGAACATGGAAAACCCGAAGATAGAGCCAAGATCATTAGCCTGGTCACAACCCAGCTACTTCAGTTCTCAAAGTATTTTATCCTCGGAGGGTGTTTTTTTCCCGATTTTTTGAATGTTGTTTGCTAACTTGTTATAGGCATAAGTTTGCGTCGAATGTTGTTGAGAAGAGCATAACCTTTGGGTCGGATGAGGAGAAGCGTGAGATTGTCAAAGTTGTGACTACTACTCGCCCTGACGGGACTTCCCCTCTACAGATCCTCATGCGGGATCAGTATGGGAACTACGTGATTCGTGAGTTGAACACCTAAAATTTTTGGTAGTGAGATCTACGAGCTAACACTCGCAAAGAGAAACTTTTGACTCTACTCCAAGGGCCAGACAGGGAGACTTTGGTTGAGCAGATCAAGCCTCAACTACAAGCCTTGAAGAAGTTTACCTATGGTAAACAGATCAATGCGGTAGGAAACCAGCCTTCAAGCAGGTTGCATGATCAACACTTATACCTAAGGCATGAACAGATTGAGAAGTTGATTTACAACTCCTCTACCCCTTCACAAACTGCCTCCCCCCCTCCTGGTTCTGCGCTCGCGACTCCTCCATTGTTAACCATGGACGTCCAGTCCCCTGATTCGTCTGCCCCGCCGTCCACTGAGGCAAGCACGACTGAAGAGCGTCTAGTCGTCGATAAAGCCTCTGACGGAGCCAAGAAGGAGGTTACCATTGCGCCTTAAGTAGCTGTCAAATTTTCCACCACTCTTGCTCGTACAAGAGTCGGCCAGGTGATGATGTCTTTTTTCTTCTTTTCGAAGCATATTTATTTTTCCACTCTTCTCTTCGGTACATTTTTTCTTCTTTCTTTTTCAATAGTCATGAAGTCAAAGCATTTATAATCCCGTGTTACAAATACCCCTTTTTCCATTTCTTCTCATACTTGGTCTTATACCAGTCCCCCTTTTTCCTCTCATAGTTTTTGTTATTTACTGTACTTGAACGCCATATGAAAATGTAGCGGCATTGGTGGGGTTTTTTATGGGACAAAATGCTTGAGTCTTTTTTCTTATGGTTTCTTTTTTTTGTCTTATGGGAAATGCTCTTAGCTGGGAATCTTAGCACAAGGGTCCGGTTTGGTTTGGGTCTTTTTCTTTTTTTTTCTTTTCTACAAGACCCGTTTCGTGTCTGTGAGATGAGTCCTCAGCTCTCCTCAGCTCCTCACATCGCGCACCCCTTACCCCCCCCTCACCTTCCCCCCTTCCCCGGTAAAATAAAATAAAAAACAAAAAAAAGGTGGTGTTTTTTTTCCTTTCTGCTTGGTTTTATTGGTCGGTTGGTTGACTGGGTTGGCTGGTTCGGTTGGGCTTTTTTGTTCCTTTCTCACTGGGTGTTAAACGTCTTTGGTTATTTTTTTTTCATTTTATGTGATTTGGTTTTGTTTATTTCACTCTAGTTTTTGATATTCATTCATGGCAAAAAGGGTCTTTTCTTTTCTTTCCTTTTTTTTTTAATACTTTACTACAACGGTAGCTCTTTAAGGCGATAACGGAATTATGGTTTTTTTTCTTTTTTTTTTTTGCAAGAGTTTCCCCCCCTTCGCATTACCAAATTTGTTTGATATATTTTTTATTTTTAACTATTATGATATTCACCGCCCCCTCCTTCCCCCATTTCATTGTGTCTTTTTTTTTTCTACCTGAACCTTTTATTTGAAGTATATATGAACCTTCCTCCCTTCCTCCCTTCCTCCCTTCCTCCCTTCCTCTTCCATCCTTCTTCCATTCCACCCCTTGAACTTCCTTGCATGTACTTTTTTTTCTTTTCTCCCTCTCCCTCCCCCTCTTCTCTGGAGTTATATTCAGAGTATAATCATACCCATCTATAGTATGATAACAATACCGGCGTCATCTTCATCTTCATCAAAAAATTGGATCTTGGAATTTCTTCTTTTTATTTATTTATTATCATTATTATATCATTATTATATCACAATTGTATGCTCGCTCGCTCGCAAGATAAGGCTTGAGAATGAATGAAATGGGGTTGGTTTGGGCTTTTTCTTCCTTTGTTCCTGCTATCTATGATAGAGATCTATCCGTCGTTCGTCGTCCAATTTGCTTTTTTTTTTTTTTTTTTTTTTTTTTTTTTTTCTTTACGAAGCTCAGTCCGCTTTACGAATGAATGAGTATGTGCGTGAGCCTTTTTTCTTCTCTTCTCTTCTCTTTTCAAGATTGGATTGGACGAACTTCTCGGCGCTTTAGTTGATTGGTAGTATCATAAATTGCCTTCCTTCAGATTGAATCATCGAGCAAGGAATGAAGTCCATCCAATGCGGTATGTAATTTTTCTTTTTCCTTCTTCATGTGGTTTATTAGGTTGTGTGCAGCTACTGTAGCTAGTTAGCTACTCACAGCTCGGTGGATTATCGGTATCATATGAATGTGTGAGTGAGGGGATATATGTCGCACTATTTCTGGATAGAATGTTTGGTTACGATGTGGTAATGCTTCGGAGGATGGACGGTATGGGTGGATGATGATCTTGAGAGAATGTCGGGCTATGCTTTGATGCGGAATTGATATCTGATTCTGTCTTTCTTTGCTTTTCTTTGGCTTTCTTTCTTTTTCTTCTGCAGGGTGGAAGGAAGGATGGGGGGAGGAAAGAATGGAGAAGCAGTGACGATATATTCGAGTGGTCCATGATTATATGGTTGATGCCGCAGGATTTGAGCTATGCGTTATGGGCGATTGAGGGATGGATGGATGAGTGGGAATAGTGAAAAAGAAAAAATGTTTCGATGAAAGGAGGGGGATTCGAACCCCCGCGGGCAAAGCCCATGAGAAACCCCACTTTAGAAAGTGAAGAAGCAGACGCTTGAGTCACACGCCATAACCACTCGGCCATCCTTCCAGTTGTTGATGCTTAGTTCTTGTTTGCATTGATGTAAATTGTTAGAGCTTTGGTCGACAAATTCTTTGTGTTTGCCGACTGAATGGGGTGATGTGTGGGCAGTTTCTTTTGTTTGTAGATTTGCTTTGTTCGGCGTTGTGTGGATAGCTTAGCTGTGTTCTTACGGATGATTTTGTGATCTTTAGGACAAGGTACGGTAGGGACTTGATTATATTGAATTTGTGAGGAGAAACGGCCTGTCGGCGGCAGTTGTGGTTCCTGTTGGCCACCAGTAAGGCTTACCATTCCTTAGATTTGGGTATGGTTGGACAACTGGCTAAGCTATATGTAAGTCCTTAAAGGTGATAATATGATATCTAATTCTGCTCCAATACTTCTTCAGGTCTACCGAAGAAGTCCGCGACTTGCTGTAGATACCGCATAATCTGGCGAAAACCGGCTAGCACTAGTACGTTAAATCAAAGTGTGGCAGTATCACGCAATATCTCTGTATCTGAGACAATATCAAGATATCTGCTTATTAATCTCTATCTATAAATTCAGTTTCATCTTCATCATCACTCTCCGGAAGCAGATGGTCTATCTAAAACAGTATCTTCATCCCCAGGGCCTCTCGGATAGACTTCATTACAAGGAATTTTAACATAGGTTATTAACCTATGTTAAGATTCTCCGTAACGAAGTCTACTCTCGGATTACCCCAACCTTCAATCTCTGTACCACACACCTCCCCATGCAAGTCCCAATCACCAACCACTAACTGTTCTGGGGAAATAGCCTTAATCGAAAGCTTGGAGTCACAAGAACTATCAATTGGTAGAGATAAGCTAACCTTTTGAAATGAAGAAACAATAACCTCTCAATTTGTTATATAAAAAGTATACCATGCTTAAGCTAAACAGTACTGAATTAATACTTGGCATTCCTGCATTGTACTTGTCCTATTACTCTTATGTAAATCCTCCCCAGTCCATTGCTTGAATAATTCCATTGCATCTTCAATAAGGCTGTATAATATATCCTTTAAAGGTTTATTTATGGACATATCTAAAGGTTGTACTAGCTCAGTATATCCCAGTAGTATCATAGCAGGAATGATGTCATGAGAGTGTAGTATGTCAAGAACTGCATCAGTTTTGTGAAACTTAGCAATATTAAGAGCAAGCATACTAGAACACTGTTACAAACTTAGCATAGAAAAAAGATTTCACATGACTCATGATTATGAGACCATAGGTTTGTAATGGTTTCGTGCACATGACCAATTAGATCATGTGAGTTTCACACATGACTTGCACTTGCAGGTCATAGTTGTTATATGGGATTTGATTAAGCAATAACTCATTTGAGTTATATGATTGTTTTGCACACATGACTTGTTTGGAAGTCATGTGAGTTTCACATATGACCTATTTAAAGTCATGTGGTTATTATGTTATGCGAATGTATGAGTCACAATTGTGACTCATAAATAGTTATTGATTTATAAGCGGGTTGTGAGAAGGACTATATAAGGAGGAGGATACGATATAGTAGTTAGTTCTTCATGCAACCACCTAAGTTATTTCCTAGATATAACTATACGGCTTTATGAATATAAAACACCTTTACGCTCTTTACTAAAGAACATCTTGAGATACCTTCCTTGTAGGACAAGGAAGAAAGTGAATAAATAGCTTAGTCTTAGGAAGGCTAAGTAAGGATAAGAATTTAGTCTTAAGAAGATTAAGTACAAATGAAGAATACCAAGTTAAGTATTAACCCCATTACAATATCTAATAAAGATTGATATAACATCGTTGCCTGTTGCTTGGTTGTATACTAGGAGTGATAGAATAAGCGATCCTAACATTTGGTTGCATCTCTGCAACACCTAACGAAAATACAGATTTTGAATACAAAGATCAATCTTTAGGACTTCCAGAGGTAGCACAAGCACTGGCAAGAATAGCCTCAGAAATGGGAAGAACAGGAAGCCCTGTTATGTCAGAAGAAAGATTAGAATAAGGATCTACATCATTGGAGGAACAAGAAGACCAAAGATCAAAGAACCAGAAACCTTCTCAGGAGAAAGAGACAAAATAAGAAACTAGCTAGCACAACTATGAGTCTACTTTCTAGCAACAGGGTGGACAGAAGGATATGAGGAAGAAAAAATAACATACACCTCAAGCCTACTAAGAGGAGATGTAAGTAGTTAGCTCACACCATATATGGAAGGAACCAGTACAGCAACTTGGCAAAATTGGCCTGATTTTGTAGAAGCACTACAAGATCAGTTTGGACCAGTAGACCTAAAAGGAGAAGCAAGGATGAAATTAAGAGAATTAGTGCAAGGCACTAAATTGATGACAGAATATTGGAATTCCTTCTGGTTAATACTAACAGAAGTATACATAGATGAAGCCACAGCAAGTGAATGGTTATTTCAAGGTATGAATAAGAAATTACAGGATGAATACGGACATCTGGATCAGGTATTAGAAGGACCAGAAGCATTGGCAAAATGGGCAATAGAGAAAGAAACAAGGCTGGCCACTATCAGACATCTCCAAAATAAAGGAAGCAAACAACAAGAATGAGAAATCCCACAAAATACTAATGGCACCTATAGAGCAACCCCTATGATGATTCTCGAGGGGGAACCCATGGACCTAGATGTGACAAACCACAGAAAACTCCAGAGACTACCGAACAAGGAGTTCCAGAAACGAAGACAGGAAAAGCTATGCTTCTAGTGCGGAAATAAAGGACATTTTGTACGAGACTGTAGAGTCAAAAACATTAAGATACGATTGACAGAGGTTGAAAAAGAGGAGAAAGAGGAGGAAGAAACTTTAAATGATCAAGGTCCCCAGAAGAAGATAGTCTGAGGGACAATCAACCAAAAGCCATCAGGACATCGAAGTTACGCTCATTACACTCGACTATAGGCTCTACAGAACCCTTGGTTTATGAATCAGATCATATTATGGTCAAGGTACAGCTTTACAACAAGAAAAATGAAAAAATAACAACAAATGCAATGATAGACTCAGGAGCTACAGAAGACTTCATAGATCACAATTTCGAAATGAGACACCATCTAGCCCTGAAGAAAATAGGAAAACCCAGAGATATATACACGATTGATGGTACTGTTTTGGAAACAAGACCTATCACCCAGATAGTGGAGCTATCAATAGACATAGGAAACTACAGAGAGAAGGCTACCTTCTTTGTGGCTAACCTAGTCAAACATGAATTAATCTTAGGAATGACATGGTTAAAAAACCATGGACCGGAGATTGACTGGATAAAGGAAAAAGTCACCTTCGACAGCGAAAGGTGCAAGGCCATATGCCTAGATAGTTCTCCAACGGTATATGTAGTACCAGAGGAACAAGCAATAAGAGAGAATCTGGAAAGCTGTATTCTACCAATCGACATGAAGGAAAAACTGAAAGAATCAAAAAGTTGGATTCAACAGATGGTCCCCATCAATGGATAAGATGACTAAGAAAGCCAATGGGTGGTTATCAAAAAATTAGAAAAAAGTGCGAAAATACTAATGAGGGGATCGCACTTGGTAGCAGGCCATGACTTGCATAGCATAGAAGAAGCAATTGTCCCAGCACAAGGACAAAAACTTATAAGAACAGCAGTTGCCATAGGACTTGCTAAGAATACCTATGCTCGCATTGCACCAAGAAGTAGATTAGCAACCAAGAAAGGCCTAACCATTCATGCTAGAGTAATCGATGCAGACTATACGGGTGAAATTAAAGTACTATTGGTAAACCTATCAGAAAATGACTATAAGGTTAACACAGGAGACAGCATAGCACAATTGATAATTGAAAGAATTATCATGATGGACTTGCAAGAAGTACAAGAAATAAAAGAAACAAAAAGGGGAGGCGCAGGCTTTGGTAGTACCTACAAAAAAGAAAGACTACTAGGAAAAGACCTCAACATATCCTTCATTTCAGCCAGGGCATTTGGGAAAATGTACCGGCAAAAGGACCAGACAGGCATCCTAAGATGGAATGAAAACAAGACTTTCCTGGCAGCCACAACAATTAGCATGGAACTTGCTTTAAAAAAAGGAAAGGATAGGGATAAATCAGCAAAGAAAATAGTCCCAAAGGAATACCATAGATTCCTAGAACTCTTTGAAGAAAAAGAAAGGACTGATTTACCTCCTCATAGATATGCAGATCACAAAATCGAACTAGAAGAGGGGAAGACAGCTCCGTTTATAACCTTATACCAATTAGGGGAAAGAGAGCTAAAAGCTTTAAGAAGTTATCTGGTAGAAAACTTGGATAGAAGATGGATCAAGCCATCTTCCTCATCGGCCAAAGCACTAATCCTATTTGTCAAGAAAAAAGATGGGGGACTAAGTCTATGTGTAGATTATCGAGGATTAAATGCAGTATCCAAAAAAGACTGATATCTACTACCCCTCATAAGTGAAGCATTGGACTGCCTTAGAACAGCCAAATACTTTACGAAGCTGGATATCAAAGATGCGTGTCAACACATTCATATACAAAAAGGAGGCAAATGGAAAACAGCTTTTTGAACAAGATATGGACTATACGAATACACAGTCATACCATTTAGGTTAGCCAATGCCCCAGCAACATTCTAACGATGGGTAAATACAGCCCTCAGCAAATACTTAGATGTTATTTGTATAGCTTACCTAGATGACCTATTAATTTATTCTAATACTTTGGAACAACACTGAAAAGATGTTCATAAGGTACTGGAAAAGTTAAAAGAAATCGGAGTCAAACTCAAACTGATAAAGTGCGAATTGCACAAAAAAGAAACTGAGTACTTGAGATTCATTATAAATCAGGAAGGAGTTAGAGTGGATCCTATAAAAACAGAAGCCATAAGGGAATGGAAGGCACCAGAAAAAGTCAAAGGAGTACAATCCTTTGTGGGATTCTGCAATATTTATCGAAGGTTCATAGAAGGATTCAGTAGGATGGCCAAACCCTTATATGAACTAACAAAGAAAAACCAGAGATGGGACTGGGGAAAGAATGCTCAGGAAGCCTTCGAAAAAGTAAAAGAAAAACTTACCATGGTAACCATATTACATTATTTCGACCCAGATCAGCCCATAATGATAGAAACAGATACATCCAATTATGTCTATTCAGGTATCATATCACAACAAGATGAAAAAGGAATATGGAAGCCAGTGGTGTACCGATCAAAAACTATGACCAAGGTTGAATGCAATTATGACATTCATGATAAAGAATTATTAGCAATAATGCAAGCACTCAAGAAGTGGCAAAAATATGCCGAAGGAAGTCCTCACATGATAAAAATACTCAAAGACCATAAATACCTGATATCATTCACCACTACGAAAGAGCTAAATGGGAGGCAAATTCGATGGAGTGAAGAATTAAGTCAGTATAATATCAAAATAGAGTATCGACCCGGAAAGGAAGGAGGAAAACCAGATGCGCTCACCAGAAGGTCAGATGACTTAGCAGGAGAAAATAACGAAAGAAAAACTCAGAAGGCAAGGATTCTCTTACCAAAGGAAACCTTTATGGATGAAAGATATGAATCTGGAAAAGAAGAAATCAACACCATGGAATTGCAGGAAATAGAAACTACTATCAAAGATGAAATAAAGGAAAAAACGGGAAAAGATCAGTAAATGAAAAAAATAAAGTAAGACTTCAAAAGAGGGGACAAAGAATTTCCAAGAGTAGCCTTGGGGCTATGTGAATGGAAAGAAGGGTACCTCTGGTATGAAGGAAAAATATGGCTACCGGAAAATGAACCCCTTAGAACAAAAGCGATAGAACGAAACCATGATGCGCCACAAAGCGGCCATGGAGGAGTGGCGAAAACCATGGAGCTAGTACAATGAACTTACTATTGGCCAGAAATGAGGAATGACGTTAAAAAATATGTCAAAAACTGCAACATATGTCAAAGAATAAAACCAATATGTCATGTGTTAGGATCACTTATTCTATCACTCCTAGGATACAACCGAGCAACAGGCAACAATGTTATATCAATCTTTATTAGATACTGTAATGGGGTTAATACTTAACTTGGTATCCACTGTTTGTATTTAATCTTCTTAAGACTAAATTCTTATCCTTACTTAGTCTTCCTAAGACTAAGCTATTCGTTCACTTTCTTCCTTGTCCTACAAGGAAGATATCTCATTATTTTCTTTCTTTAGTAAAGAGCATAAAGGTGTTTTATATTCATAAAGTCGTATAGTTATATCTAGGAAATAACTTAGGTGGTTATGTGAAGAACTAACTACTACATCATATCCTCCTCCTTATATAGTCCTTCCCACAACCCGCTTACAAATCAATCACTAATTATGAGTCACAATTGTGACTCATACATTCGCGTAACATAATAACCATATGACCTTAAATAGGTCATGTGCAAAACTCACATGACTTCTAAATAAGTCATGTGCGCAAAACAACTAATAACTTTAAACAAGTTATTACGCAATTCAATCAAATATAATAACTATGACTCGCAACTGCTAGTCATGTGTGAGACTCACATGACCAAATTGGTCATGTGCGCAAAACCATTATAAATCTATGATCTCATAATCATGAGTCATGTGAAAACCTTTTTCTGTGCTAGGTTTGTAATACTAGCTCCCTCTTCCCTATGGTCCAAGTCCCATTAGGCCAATGGTCCTTCATCCCTTTTTTCTATCAATCAGTTCAGGCATGTTGCCAATCTCCACAATTCCCAATTGTTCCTTTCCGTCATTTCCTTCAGTAGTTTGTTCTCCCTCTCTTTCATTTCCAGTTTCCTTACTGAAATTATCGTCTTCCATTCTGCCCATCCTGCACTTATCTGCTGAACCCTTAACTTCCCCTCCAAATCCACTCTTTCTTTCTAGAGAGTCCTTCCCGTCCTTTCCCACATCTTTGCTTGTCCCTCGAAAACTCTCTTGTCTATTCAAGATTCGTCAAACATCATTTGTAGATGGCCTATTTGATATTGTAGGCCCTTCATCGTGTCTTGTTCTGTGGAGTTGGTCTTTGACCTTGGCCATGGGGTTGTTATTGCCAATCTTGGCAACAGTGTATCGCCCACCCGATCGTATATTTCTTTGCATGTGTACTCATTGATCGGTTTTTGTGTGATTTCCTCCTGTACCGGGTTCCCCCAAGTGACATTTTTTCCTTTTTTGACCTTGGCCCAGGATTTTTTGCCCCCCCTTCTTCTCATTTTCGTCCCTGAAAACTTCTCTTATTTTGCTGTTAAGAGGATATTGTTGTCATATGGTGACAGTGGTGGTGTACAAGGGGGTGGTGATGTTTCTTCCCATGTCATCATGGGTGATTGGGATGTGGATGGTGGGGGGTTTCTGTGTTTTTCGTGTGGCCAATAATTGGCACCTTCTTTCTCTGTAAAGTGTACTTGGCATCCATCATCGAAGCAACCAGTCTAGCTGTTCTGGTTGTGTTTTTCTTGTTTGGGTATAATTGGCATGGATGCGGGGAGGTCTGCTAGATTGATCCAGTCTTTGTCGCTCATTTGTTCTTCCTCTTTGACCAGGCTTTCCTGGGTTTTCTCAGTGAAAGTATTTGATTGCATGTTTGGTATTACTAAAGTTCTCAGCTGGGTACTACACTAAGTCATAGTTAGGGGGATATCTTGTCCACTTAGCTTGGTATTGTAGCTTACCATAGTGTTGTCGAGAGTCAATAATTTGATCAAGTTCATATTCGTTTTCTCCTTCTATTTCTATAGGAGGAGGGGGTTTTTTTCATTGTGAAGTTCAGGGATTGTTTTGATAGAGTTTGAGTTTGCTGATGTGGAAAACTGAGTGTTTATTGTTCGCTGAGGGGGAAAGTGCCAGCTTATATGCTTTTCTTCACACCTTTTCTATTATTTCGTAAGGTCCTAGTTTCTTGTAATCTAATTTTTTGGATGGTCGTGTGGTGTGAATATCTTTTGCCACCAGCCAGACTTTGTCTCCTGATTTCAGTCTTGGATCTGGTTTTCTGTATTGATTGGTATTTTCCTTCATCATCTGTTGTGCCATAGTAATCTCTATTCTAATTATGTTGTGTAATTGACTCATATCTTCTCTTTTCAATATTTCCACTATGGTCTTGTGACCCATAGGTTCATTGATGGGGTGATGTCCATAGTTCACATAGAATGGTGTAGTTTTTATTGTTTCTTGTATCGAGTTATTGTAGGTGAACTCTGCAAAAGGCAGCCATTCTTTCCAATCTTGTTGAGAGTATTCCACATATGCTCTAAGGAATTGTTCTAATGACGAATTTGTTCTTTCTGTTTGTCCGTCTGTTTGTGGATGATAGGCCATGCTCAATCTTCGATTGATGTTTAATCCTTTTGTTATTTCTTTCCATAGATCTCATGTGAATATTGAACCTTGATCTGTGATAATGTCTTTTGGTTGTCTATGCAATTTGAAGATATTTTTCGTAAATAGTTGTACGAATTGTATGGGTTTCATATCTTTGCGACATGGAATAAAGTGTGACATTTTTGTCATGCGATCTATTACAACCCATATTGCGTCATAGCCATTTGATTCTGGTAAGTCTGTAATGAAGTCCATGCTAATCGATTTCCATGGTTTCTCGGGGGTTTCTAATGGGTGTAGTAGTCTGTATAGAGCATGATGTATTGGTTTTATTCTTTGACACATGTCGCAGTTTTTGATGTATTCTTTAACGTCATTCCTTATTTCTGGTCAATAGTAAGTTCATTGTACTAGCTCCATAGTTTTTGCCACTCCTCCATGGCCACTTTGTGGTGCATCATGGTTTCATTCTATCACTTTTGTTCTAAGGAGTTCATTTTCCGGTAGCCATGTTTTTCCTTCATACCAAAGGTACCCTTCCTTCCATTCATATAGCCCCAAGGCTACCTTTGGAAATTCCTTGTCCCCCCTTTCAAGGGCTTGCTTTATTTTTGTCATTTGCTGATCTTTTCCTGTTTTTTCTTTTATTTCATCTTTGATAGTAGTTTCTATTTCCTGTAATTTCATGGTATTGATTTTTTCTTTTCCGGATTCATATCCTTCGTCCATAAAGGTTTCTTTTGGTAAGAGAATTCTTGCCTTCTGAGTTTTTCTTTCATCATGTTCTCCTGGTAGGTCATCTGACCTTCTGGTGAGAGCATCTGGTTTCCCTCCTTCCTTTCCAGGTCGATACTCTATTTTGATATTATACCAGCTTAATTCTTCGCTCCATCGAATTTGCCTCATGTTTAGCTCTTTCGTAGTGGTGAATAGTACCAGGTTTTTGTGGTCTGTCAGTATTTTTATTATGTGAGGACTTCCTTCTGCATATTTTCGCCACTCCTTGAGTGCTTGCATTATTGCTAATAATTCTTTATCGTGAATGTCATAATTGCATTCTGCCTTGGTCATGGTTTTTGATCGGTACGCCACTGGCTTCCATATTCTTTTTTCATCTTGTTGTGATATGATACCTGAATAGACATAATTAGACGCATCTGTTTCGATCATTTTGGGCTAATCTGGGTCGAAATGACATAATATGAGTGCCGTGGTAAGTTTTTCTTTTACTTTTTCGAAGGCTTCCTGCGCTTTATTTCCCTAGTCCCATTTCTGGTTTTTCTTTGTTAATTCATATAAGGGTTTAGCCGTCCTACTGAATCCTTCTATGAACCTTCGATAAAAATTGCAGGATCCCACAAAGGACTGTACTCCTTTAACTTTCTCTGGTGCCTTCCATTCCCTTATGGCTTCTGTTTTTATGGGATCCACTCTAACTCCTTCCTGATTTATAATGAATCCCAAGTACTCAGTTTCTTTTTTGTGGAATTCGCATTTTGTCAGTTTGAGTTTGACTCCAATTTCTTTTAATTTTTCCAGTACCTTATGAACATCTTTTTGGTGTTGTTCCAAAGTATTAGAATAAATTAATAGGTCATCTAGGTAAGCTATACAAATAACATCTAGGTATTTACTGAGGGCTGTATTTACCCATCGTTGGAATGTTGCTGGGGCATTGGCTAACCCAAATGGCATGACTGTGTATTCGTATAGTCCATATCTTGTTCAAAAAGCTGTTTTCCATTCGTCTCCTTTCTGTATATGAATGTGCTGATACGCATCTTTAATATCCAGCTTTGTAAAGTATCTGGCCATTCTAAGGTGGTCTAATGCTTCACTTATAAGGGGTAGTAGATATCAGTCTTTTTTGGATACTGCATTTAATCCTCGATAATCCACAAATAGTCTTAGTCCCCCGTCTTTTTTCTTGACAAATAGGATTGGTACTCCAGCCAATGAGGAAGATGGCTTGATCCATCTTCTATCTAGGTTTTCTACCAGGTAACTTCTTAAAGCTTTCAGCTCTCTTTCCCCTAATTAGTATAAGGTTATAAACGGAGCTGTCTTTCCCTCTTCTAGTTTGATTTTGTGATCCGCATATCTATGGGGAGGTAAATCAGTCCTTTCTTTTTCTTCAAACAGTTCTAAGAATCTATGGTATTCCTTTGGGACTATTTCCTTTACTGACTTATCCTTATCCTTTTTTTTTTTTAAAGCAAGTTCTGTGCTAATTGTTGTGGCTGCTAGGGAAGTCTCATTTTCATTCCATCTTAGAATACCTGTCTGGTCCTTTTTTTGGTACATTTTTCCAAATGCCCTAGCCAAAATGAAGGATATGTTGAGGTCTTTTTCTTGTGATCTTTCTTTTTTGTCAGTGCTACCAAAGCCTGCACCTCGCCTTTTTGTTTCTTTTATTTCTTGTACCTCTTGCAAGTCTGTCATGATAATTTTTTCAATTATCAATTGTGCTATGCTGTCTCCTGTTTTAACCTTATAGTTGTTTTCCAATAGGTTTACCAATAGTATTGTACGTTAACAAAAATAACCGTACATCAACAGACGGAAAAACTCGGCCATGGCAACCCCACTACCCCACCAACCCCACCATCATGAAAACCAAAAAAAAATTAAAAAAATGTAAATACATAGTAGAAATTAATATTTAGTATACCATCCATCAGCCTTAATAATTTCTTCCACCCTATCTACCATTGATCCTGCCAAAGTATCAAAAACCTTTGGGTCAAGAAGTTCCCAACAATTAGTAATGACCTCCTCTATTGCTTTTTTGACCTCATCAACAGGACCCTTCATGAGATAGAGCTCAGGATAGTTCTTGTGAAGCTTATCTTTCACCAGAGACCAAACATTCTCAATAGGATTGAGATCTGGTGAATAGGCAGGAATTTCCAGAAGAGTAATTCCCTGCACTCTGAGCCATCTCCTAAAGGGCAAGTGAGTCTTAGCATTGTCAATGATAAAAAATACCTCTTCATCTCCAACCCTTTCTCTGATATCCTCCCATATCCCTAGAAAGTCATAATGATCATAAACATTAATAATTGACTTTCCAGTCACTCCACCCCTAGCAGAAGTAGGATCAGGAAAAACAGGTAAAAAGAGACCATGAGTTTGACCATAAAAACAACCAGTCATCATTTGGCTAATCTTCCTCTCTCCTCTCCTAGCAGCAGGCTTAATACAATCCTTATTCCACTTCTCTTTTGGATATCTAAATATCCATTTTCTCCTCTTTCCTCCTCCTCTCTCCACAGCTACCTCATCTCCCCACATTGCCTTCCTTCTCCACATCTCTCTTGTCCAATGCCTATGAGCTAATGCCCATTCCAATCTCTCTTGAGCTAGATCCTCATCCAAATGAACCCTTTCTTGTGCCAACCACTTTTTTAGATGCTTTTGTTGAAGTCTTCTCCTCACTGTCATAGAAGAGATATTGGGAGCAACTTTTTTGGCAATCTCAGAATAGCTAGTATTGCGATAGCTGAGAGCTTCCTCCACCATAGCATCATCCTGCAACTTGGTAGTTTTAGGATATCTTCCTCTACCCTTTCTCTCCTGGCCCTCTTGATCTCCTTTTAAGATACTATCTTTAATAGTGTTGAGGGGGATGTCAAGGTAGTGGGAAATTTAGCGATAGCTCATTTGAGGTTCGTGTAACCCGAGAATTCTCCCCCTGGTAAACTCTGAGAGGTGCTTGGAGGGAATAGGCTTTTTGGCATGACTGCAAAGAATAGGAGGCATAGTTTCTTAAAACAAAAGAATTAGGAAAATTGGTGGAGTTTTGGTTGATGTAGAGGAATTTCTTTAGGTGGTGTTCAAAGTGAGAGGTGATGAGGAGGGTTGTGTTGCCACGGATCATGGATGTACAGTTAATTTTGTTAATGTACAATACTTTAATTTCACCCATATAGTCTGCATCGATTACTCCTGCATTAATAGTTAGGCCTTTCTTGGTCGCTAATCCACTTCTTGGTACAATGCGAGTATAGGTGTTCTTAGGAAGTCCTATGGCAACCCCTGTTCCTATAAGTTTTTGTCCTTGTGCTGGGACAATTGTTTCTTCTATGCTATACAAGTCATGGCCTGCTGTCAAGTGCAATCCTCTTGTTGGTATTTTCGCACTTTTTTACAATTTTTTGATAACCACCCATTGGCTTCCTTGGTCATCTTGTCCGTTGATGGGGACCATCTGTTGAATCTAATTTTTTGATACTTTCAGTTTTTCCTTCATGTCAATTGGTAGAATCTGGCTTTCCAGATTCTCTCTTATGGCTTGTTCCTCTGGTACTGCATATACCATTGGAGAACTGTCTAGGCATACCGCCTTGCACCTTTTGCTGTCGAAGGTGACTTTTTCCTTTATCCAATCAATCCTCGGTCCATGGTTCTTTAACCATGTTATTCCTAGGATTAATTCATGTTTGACTAGGTTACCCACAAGGAAGGTAGCCCTCTCTCTGTAGTTTCCTATATCTATTGATAGTTCGGCTATCTGGGTGATAGGTCCTGCTTCTGAAATAGTACTATCAATTGTGTATATATCTCTTGGTTTTCCTATTTTCTTCAGAGGTGGATGGTGTCTTATAGCAAAATTGTAATCTATGAAGTCTTCTGTAGCTCCTGAATCTATCATTGCATTGGTTATTATTTTTTCATTTTTCTTGTTGTAAAGTTGTACCTTGACCATAATGTGATCTGATTCGTAATCCAAGGGTTCTGTAGAGCCTATGGTTGAGTGTAATGAGTGTAAATTGGATTTTCTGATGGCTTTTAGTTCGTTGTCTCTCAGACCACCTTCTACTGGGGACCTTGGTTATTTAAAGTTTCTTCCTCCTCCTTCTCCTCTTTTTCCACCTCTGTCAATCATATTTTGATGTTTTTGACTCTACAGTGTCGTGCAAAATGTTTCTTGTTTCCGCACTGAAAGCATAGCTTTTTCTGTCTTCATTACTGGAACTCCTTATTTGGTAGTCTCTGGAGTTTTCTGCAGTTTGTCACATCTAGGTCTATGGGTTCCCCCTTGAGGACCATACTAGGGGTCGCTCTATAGGTGCCATTGGTATTTCGTGGGATTTTTCATTCTTGTTATTTGCTTCCTTTATTTTGGAGATGTCTGATAGTGGCCAGCCTTGTTTCTTTCTCTATTGCCCATTTTGCCAATTCCTCTAGTCCTTCTAATACCTTGTCCAGATGTCCGTATTCATCCTGTAATTTCTTATTCATACCTTGGAATAACCATTCACTTGCCGTGGCCTCATCCATGTATGCTTCTGTTAGTATTAACTGGAAGGAATTCCAATATTCTGTCATCGATTTAATGCCTTGCACTAGTTCTCTTAATTTCATCCTTGCTTCTCCTTTTGGGTCTACTGGTCCAAACTGATCTTGTAGTGCTTCTACAAAATCAGGCCAATTTTGCCAGGTTGCTGTACTAGTTCCTTCCATATATGGTGTGAGCCAACTGCTTGCGTCTCCTCTTAGTAGGCTTGAGGTGTATGTTGTTTTTTCTTCCTCATGTCCTTCTGCCCACCCTGTGAGTAGAAAGTAGACTTGTAGTTGTGCTAGCCAGTTTCTTATATTGTTTCTTTCTCCCAAGAAGGTTTCTGGTTCTTTGATCTTTGGTCTTCTTGTTCCTCCTCCCAGGGCCTGGATTACTTGTCTGAGTTGTTCTGCTATTAGTTCTGGTATTGGTTGGGCCCCTTCCTGTTCTTCCCCTGCTGGTGGTGCCCCTCCTGCTAGTGCTGACATCCTTTGGTCTTCATGTTCCTCTGATGATGTAGATCCTTGCTCTGATCTTTCGTCTGACGTAACAGGGCTTCCTGTTCTTCCTGTTTCTGAAGCTGTTCTTGCAAGTACCTGTGCTACCTCTGGAAGTTCTAAAGATTGATCTTCATATTCAAAATCCGTATTTTTGTTGGGTGTTGCAAAGACACAACCAAATTTTAGGATTGCTTATTCTATCACTCCTTGTATACAACCGAGCAAGAGGCAATGATGTTATATCAATCTTTATTAGATACTGTAATGGGGTTAATACTTAACTTGGTATCCACTGTTTGTATTTAATCTTCTTAATACTAAATTCTTATCCTTACTTAGTCTTCCTAAGACTAAGCTATTCGTTCACTTTCTTCCTTGTCCTACAAGGAAGATATCTTGTTATTTTCTTTCTTTAGTAAAGAGTGTAAAGGTGTTTTATATTCATAAAGTCGTATAGTTATATCTAGGAAATAACTTAGGTGGTTGCGTGAAGAACTAACTACTATGTTGTATCCTCCTCCTTATATAATCCTTCCCACAACCCGCTTACAAATCAATAACTATTTATGAGTCACAATTGTGACTCATACATTTGCATAACATAATAACCACATGACCTTAAATAGGTCATGTGCAAAACTCACATGACTTCTAAATAAGTCATGTGCGCAAAACAACTAATAACTTTAAACAAGTTATTACGCAATTCAATCAAATATAATAACTATGACTCACAACTGCTAGTCATGTGTGAGACTCACATGACCAAATTGGTCATGTGCGCAAAACCATTACAAACCTATGATCTCATAATCATGAGTCATGTGAAAACCTTTTTCTGTGCTAGGTTTGTAACATCATGCAACATACGGACTACTACACCCATTAGAAACCCCCGAGAAACTATGGAAATCGATCAGCATAGACTTCCTTACGGACATACCAGAATCAAATGGCTATGATGCAATATGGGTTGTAATAGATCACATGACAAAACTGTCACACTTGATTCCATGTCACAAAGATATGGAAACTATACAATTCGTACAACTATTTATGAAAAATATCTTCAAATTGCATGGACTACCAAAAGACATTGTCACAGATTGAGGTTCAATATTCACATCGAACCTATGGAAAGAAATAACAAAAGGATTAAACATCAATCGAAGATTGAGTACAGCCTATCATCCACAAACAGACGGACAGACAGAAAGAACAAATTCGTCATTAGAATAATTCCTTAGAGCATATGTGGAATACTCTCAACAAGATTGGGGAGAATGGCTGCCTTTTGCAGAGTTCACCTACAATAACTTGATACAAGAAACAATTAAAACCACACCATTCTATGTGAACTATGGACATCACCCCATCAATGAACCTATGGGTCACGAGACCATAACAAAAATATTGAAAAGAGAAGATATGTGTCAATTACATGACATAATCAGAACAGAGATTACTATGACACAATTGATGATGAAGGAAAATACTGATCAACACAGAAAACCAGATCCAAGGCTGAAATCAGGAGACAAAGTCTGGCTAGTGGCAAAAGATATTCACACCACACAACCATCTAAAAAATTAGATTACAAGAAACTAGGACCTTACGAAATAATAGAAAAGGTGGGAAGTAAGGCATATAAGCTGGTACTTTCCCCCTCAATGAACAATAAACACCCAGTTTTCCACATCAGCAAACTCGAACTCTATCAAAACAATCCCTTAACTTCACAATGAAAAGAACCACCTCCTCCTATAGAAATAGAAGGAGAAAATGATTATGAACTTGATCAAATTATTGACTCTTGATGACACTATGGTAAGCTACAGTACCGAGCTAAGTGGACAGGATATCCCCCTAACTATGACTTAGTGTGGTACCCAGCTGAGAACTTTAGTAATGCCAAACATGCAATCAAACACTTTCACCAAGGAAACCTAAGAAAGCCTGGTCAAAGAGGAAGAATAAATGAGCAATAAAGACTGGATCAATCTAGCAGACCTCCCCACATCCATGCCAATTACACCCAAACAAGAAAAACACAACCAAAAAGATTGGACTGGTTGCTTCGACAATTGATGCCAAGTACACTTTACGGAGAAAGAAGGGGCTGATTACTGGCCCAAAAAAGAATAAAGAACCCACTCACCACTACCCCAATCACCTATGATGACATGGGAAGAAACGTTACCACCCCCATGTACACCACCACCATCGCCATGTGACAACAACATCCTGTTAACGGCAAAACAAGAGAAGTTTTCAGGGATGAAAACGAGAAGAAGGGGGGGCAAAAAATCCTAGCCCAAGGTCAAAAAAGGAAAAAATGTGACTTGGGGGAACCCGGTACAGGAGGAAATCCCACAAAAACTGATCAACGAGTACACACACAAGGAAATATATGATCGGGTGGGCGATACACTGTTGCCAAGATTGGCAACAACAACCCCGTGGCCAAGGTCAAGGACTAACTCCACAGAATAAGACACGATGAAGGGCCTACATGATCAAATAGGCCATCTACAAACGATGTTGGATGAATCTCGAATAGACAAGAGACTTTTCGAGGGACAAGCAAAGATGTGGGAAAGGATGGGAGGGACTCTCCAGAAAGAAAGAGCGGATTTGGAGGGGAAGTTAAGGGTCCAACGGATAAGAGCAGGATGGGCAGAATGGAAGATGATAATTTCAGTAAGGAAACTGGAAATGAAAGAGAGGGAGAACAAACTACTGAAGGAAATGATGGAAAGGAACAATCGGGAATTGCGAAGATTGGCAACATGCCTGAACCGATTGATAGAAAAAAGGGATGAAAGACCGTTGGCCTAATGGGACTTAGGTCATAGGGAAGGGGGAGCTAGTGTTACAAACCTAACACGGAAAAAGGGTTTCACATGACTCATGATTATGAGACCATAGGTTTTTAATGGTTTCACACACATGACCAATTAGATCATGTGAGTTTCACACATGACTCGCACTTGCAGGTCATAGTTGTTATATAGGATTTGATTAAGCAATAACTCATTTGAGTTATATGATTGTTTTGCGTACAAGACTTGTTTAGAAGTCATGTGAGTTTTGCACATGACCTATTTAAAGTCATGTGATTATTATGTTACGTGAATGTATGAGTCACAAATGTGACTCATAAATAGTTATTGATTTGTAAGTGGGTTGTGAGAAGGACTATATAAAGAGGAAGATATGACATAGTAGTTAGTTCTTCACACAACCACCTAAGTTATTTCCTAGATATAACTATACAGCTTTATGAATATAAAACACCTTTATGCTCTTTACTAAAGAACATCTCGAGATACCTTCCTTGTAGGACAAGGAAGAAAGTGAATGAATAGCTTAGTCTTAGGAAGACTAAGTAAGGATAAGAATTTAGTCTTAAGAAGATTAAGTACAAACGAAGAATACCAAGTTAAGTATTAACCCCATTACAATATCTAATAAAGATTGATATAACATCGTTGCCTGTTGCTCGGTTGTATACTAGGAGTGATAGAATAAGCGATCCTAACAAACACCCAGTTGGAAGCATAGGAACCAGTATATCAGTAATCTAATTAAGCAGTATACTTTCATTTGTATAGGCATTTGGATTAAAGTGTACTGCTATATGCGGATCATATCATATAATCTTATCAACTTAGTATTGCTGGTGATATTGGTCAGTAAGCACTTCTATACTTTTAAACAACAGCAAAGGTCATACACACATTTTCCCATCAGTAAAAACACAAAGAATAATAGTATCCTGGTGTTAGGCATATGGAAAAAGGGCCAAAGTTACCCGGCATTTACTCAGGATTATTTCTACCATACCCCTGCAGCCCCCACATAGGGACCGGACATCATCACAGTATTACGACCGAGTTGCGTCCCGACACATTAGCCATAATAAATGACACCTTCAGCATAACACCATATACATCGTCGCCGTCTGTCCAACTGGATGCTGTCTATAGGATATATGAGAGGGCACCTTTAGCGACTCATGGAAAGTGACTCAGAGGAATTCGGTTAAGTTTTGAGCAAGCTATTACTCTGTACATTAGCAGTTAAATATTATGGTCGATAGGTAATGGGACAATTTGGGAAGAAACCTTAGTGACCGAATATTGCAAGCCTATGGCACCGATGGGTAGCCAGCCGAGCCTCTTGCTTTGAAAGAAGCAGTGCCCCAAGAGGGCCTACTTGAGAATCGGTATGAGAGGTTTTTGCTGGATAAGCTATTGGCTCAATCCAGAGCAAAAAACCCTATATATCTGATGGGCCTTATAATGTATCAATATGCAACACAATGGCCACGCTCATTCATTAAAGCTGATCACTTTGGGTTTTGAGGCAGAATAATTGGTATAGTTGCCATTAGGGTGTCATACTCAAATTAAGTTCATATAGTGGAGAGATCGAAGACTACCTACTGGAGGAGCATTCACACCCTCCAGAAACAATAGGAGTTTGAAGAGATTGAAGCTAGGCAAGGCAAATATTCTCAGGGTCAAGAGTGTTCGCACTTAGGAAAATTAAGAGGTTTTTGACGGAGGTACTTAGATAGTATGGGAGTTGATTGTAGCCCGCAATAACCCAGACACGGAATATAAATATCAAGGTACTCCCAGCTATCAGAAACACCAAGCAACGGAGAAGAGATCTTATTAATATATTTATTATCTTACTCTTGAAAAAACCTTATTACACTTATTCTTTCCAAGCCTTTGGAAAATACGAGTCTACCTTAATGATCTTCATTTTATCTTTACCTTACCTTATTTCAAGAAGCTTACAGCTTAGACGTACCGGCCCTATCTATGGTTAGACTACCCTATAACACCTGGTGTTTATCCCAGTCACTGTTTGTACTTTGAACTTGAACAGTATGGCTACCTATATCAGCATAGATCTAGCCATCCAAAAATTCAAAAGGCATTGGAGTTTCATCTATATTACATATATTACTTAATAGATAATGTCCAACAATAAGCTGTTCATTGTGAGTACTATTTGGATGAAGTTGTGCATTACATCTTATAAACTGGATGAAATTCAGACATGGGTTGACATAATCAGCTGGAAGTTTCTGTGATTTGTTTGTTGGAAAATGATAGGTAATTTGATATTGTAATAAAAATCTAAAAAAAACTAACCATCAGAAAAGACAAAGGTACCACCAGAAGCTAATAAAGGATAGTAGGATCTAAAATACTTTTTCTGCTATTTGATAAAGCTAAGTACACCATACTGCTTTCCCCTCATCCCAGCAGACATGATAAGCAGTATACAGTTCCTTCTCCATTTTCAGCCACTGATCCTTTCTTGTCACCCAATTAGTCTGAGTACCCTTAATGCTATTTACAATTACCTCTATTGTGCCAGACTTCTTCCAATTCTGTAAAGTCCTGTGGGGAACCAAAAACTGAGCTGGAACCTCATACTCTGTAGGTTCATGATAGGTTGTTAGACTGATATGGATTTGGTGATTGAGTAAATAAGAAAGAACTTCAAGTTTAAACTCTCATGTATATATTCAGTGGACTTCTTTTCATGGTAGACTACTGCAGACCTTTTGAGGCTTAGTTATTACTGACTTTGAAGTAGGACCAGGTTGATCTACTGATTTTCAAATAGGGTTAGATGCTACTAGTTGTTGAAGTTGCACTCTGATACAGTTCTCCATTAAATATATAGTGATGATACAAGAAATAGTAGGTGTGGAAACCTTCTGCTTGACTCTTTGTATCCCTTCCTTTATATACTAAATTTTATAAAATTTTAACTCAAAAGCTTAACTTGAAAGCTCGAGCTGGAGGAATACACGGCTGAAAGAAGTATGTCCAAGGTCCTTTGATTGTGACCTAGTCGATGATAAATATCCTTGGATCTTAGGAACTGTGGTGTCTATGCGTGAATAGGAGGTGTTATTATCCTTTTGGGGAGAAGGTAGTCTTGACTGCAGTTCAGTCAATATAAATGAAGCCATGCGGAGTGTATTACGTAGGGGGGGTGCCGTAAGAACTTGTAGATCCACTATCCAAGATAAAGGATAAAATTACTATGCTAAACTACAGTAGGCTTAGCAGAGTAGGTTAGCAAAGTTTTGAATCCCAGTTAATGAGATCCAGGAGGCTCAGCTCACCTAAGCTATACTTCGTCTGGAAAACACTATCCTTTCCCAAGGTGTTTTGTGGAGATACAAGGTCCGCAAGATAGTGGATTTAACGAGATTTTTTTTTGGTAGTACGAGGTGGTAGAATAACTTGAAAATATATGCTCGTATAGTACCTACTGCTGCTAATACCTCTCTCCACTTATACATTAGCTAGTGAGTCTTAAACACTCTGATTTATGAATACAGGTTTTCACCTCTATGTGGAATCATTTGATGTTGAAAACAACTTCTCTATCGTCATTTTGACCATTATTAATCAGTGTCTTAGATCAGGGTAATATAGTTTCACATCAGCTGTGACCTTATTTCAACCTGCTAGCGCCGGCCGGTTTTCGCCAGATTATGCGGTATTCGAGTAATAAACGAGACATACGTTAGATCTCATCTCCACTAACGTTTTACTAACGTTAATGCTAGTGTTGGTTTGAGTGTTAAACATATCGACATCATGTTACAGATCCTGGGTCCGTGGTGCCGGAGAGCAACTGACAAAATCCAGTATGGGATCGTTTGGTACTTTGTAAAGCCATGAAAGCAATGTCTCAAATCTGACTTCCAATTTGCCTGCTCGTACTGCACTGCCTATTCAGGTAAGGGCTTAGGGTTATCAATACAAAGGTTAAATCCTTTCATCGATCGGTTATTTATCCATCCCTGTGCAACAAAGCAACGCAACCACCTCAAATACAGTACCCAAACGTCACTTGAGCTATCTATCTATCTATCCCCACGCTTAACTTTGACAAAAAGGAAAAATAAATAAATCCTAGTAATAATTCCCTCCTCTGCACACCCTTCAGAACCAATAAGTACAAGATGTCAGGCACCGGCGCGTCCTCTGGTTCGTTTAATCCGGGCTCCTTAGCGAGCCACTTGAACTTTCCTGGTCTTGATCGTATCAATATCCGCAGGCGTCTAGCCTTGCAAGACCAGCTGGATAATGATGCGGACGAAGTGGTTTATATGGATGAAGAGGGTATATTACTTATTTATTCCTCCTACAGCGACGCTACCCGGCGCTCTACGTAACTTCTAGCGGAGAAGCTAATATCCAGTAGAACAGGACAGATTAATCAAACAACTAAAATACGAAGATTCGGACAAGAATATTTTCTTCACTGTTAGCCCTTCCTCATTCCCTCTATAATAATATAGTGTATATAAAAAAAAAATCCGAACTAACCCCCCCCCCAAAAGAAATTAATCTTCCTCCTCGAAATCGTCCAACTCCCCATGTTCTTTTTCCGCCTATGGACAGCCCCAAACTGGCTCGATTTCTTCAGCATAATATCTATCATAATATCCTCGGTGTGCGTCCCCACCACGCAGAAGTTCGAGGACAGGAGCGAACTTGCGCTGGAGCCGGGGTGGGTTCCTGCCGGTGCTAGGATGAACTTGGTCCTTGCCACGGCTATCGGGGTGATGACACTTTTCAAGCATTATATGCCGTCCGAAGACGTGAAGGTTACGCTTCATATGAATGCGTATGAGAACATGGGGCTTATTCCGCTTGGTAGGTTCCTTTATTTCTTTGCTGGAGGGGGGGGTTGATTGGTTATAGCTGCTGACTCTATTTTTTTGGGATGGTAGTGCTTTGGGTGTTCTCGCACTTCACTAGGAAGGCTTTGAGGGCCGTGGATACTTGTTCTTTGGAAGAGCTGCGGTATAGATACCTCGGGGCGTGATCCTAAGCTGGTATTATGTGCTTTTGTTTCGGCTTTTTCAGGTTTGCGCGGTTTAGTAATCGGGATACCGGCTGTGTTTTTTTTCTTTAATGGATGCGCTTTGATTCTTTGTTCTCCTGATCCTGGCCATAGGAGTATATATATTTTTTACGTTAAATGGCTTCTGGGGCTCTATGGTTGTGTTATCCTTCCCGGAGATCTCTCATATCAATTTTTTTAGTGACCCCCTGCCGTTTAAAGGGGATACGAGGTCGCCGGTGAACCGAATCATGTTTCATGAGCGAGTGACTGTAAATGATTTGCAAATGCTGCGTGAACTGTTGCATGTGGGATCTTACTTTTCGTACTGGCGTTTGGTAATTTATATGGAGGTCTATGTAGTGATGTCCTTGTATGATCTTTATCGATACCCTAGGGTCTCAAGTTTTACTAGACTGATCAGCATATTTCTTGTATATGCTAAGGATATAGCCGGGAGGAATATCAGGCGGCGTTCAGTGCATAGGTTAAAACTTTTAAATCTAGATCTTGATTCCAACGTAGCTTAAGAAATGAAGCAGATTAAGTGAGCCCGTTCAGCAGTAGCGGGACTAATATGTATTGTCATTGCATAATTCATAAACATAGCATCAAACCCCCCAAAATCAAATTGCACCTTCGTTCCACAATACGATCGGAACCAAGCAAAACCAAGCTCCACCAAAATATATACCCCAATCCCACCTATAAACCCCCGGACAAAAACACAGCATCCCACCATTCTGTCTATTCCCAGTCAAAAACTCCATAATGCACCCTCCTTTGCCGATTCCTCCTCAAGTTTCTCATAGCAACCTCCTCCGCCGTCAGGTACACAGTCTTAACCTCCTGCTCACTCTTGATAGCGTTCTTTATCTTCCCCCATACCCCACCGCCGCTAGCGTTCCTCTCCTTAGAGGCTCTAATCTCTTCGTTCTTCCGGCGTAGCTTCTCGGCCTTCTCCTCGCTGATCGTGCCCCTGAGGTAGGCTTTCGGAATCTGCTTCTCGCTAATCTGGCTTGGGAGCTCTGGATGTTCAGGGTCGAAGATTCTTGCTGGAGGGGTACTGTTTATGGAGCGGCCTTCTGCGTGCGCTACAAGGTTGTAGGCGCGGTAGGGGATTGGCTTTGTCTTTTTCCGGCTGCCGTAGGCGGGGGGTAGCTCCTCGCTTGAGCCCGGGGGTAGCGAGACGGGTAGGGAGGTGAAGGATGGGGAAGAGGTGAATGAGGACCCGTAGTCCGGCGGCGAGCCCTTGTAGGATGCTCTGTAGGTGTTTGAAGCGCTCATCGGGGTCGAGATGTTGATGTCGGAGTATGTGCTTATTTCTAATAAATATCTAGTCGCGTTATATTTAGGAGTATGATGTTGTTGCATCGAGCACTGTATAGAGGGAGACCGGGGGGAGTTTTATACTTGTATCATAGGCCACCCATATTAACATTTACCATTTACCCGCCGAGGCGAACTTGATCGTGGCGCAGAACAAATTATATTGAAATTTACGTTATACCCGGTGTGAACAAATTTTCTGCTTTACCTCTCGCCCAACTTCCGGGTATTCCCTGTGCCACCACCACTGCCAGTAAGGAAACCCTTAGTGCCACTTGCAAATTAGCGAGTATGAGATGTTGTATGTACCGGTATATGTGAACTCATCACACCCATATGCTTCTTCGCATGATGATAGTTACTAAACTGAACGTGAGCCCGGTAGTTAATAAAGCTTCGCCAGTTCTGCCTCCCTCAAAACCTTATTGCTTCGATTGCGCCCGCTCATTTGTCCCTAGTGCGGTGAAACACAGTGGTGATTAGATAAGGATTTCTGGTTGGGCTTCCTGAATGGTGGGTTGTGTTATAACTGCACTGGCGGCCCCTAATTCTGAGAGGTCTCGGTGACTTTTGGAATCACTGATTAGACTGTTTGAGGGGGTCAGCGAGGTGCTAGGTGTTTAAAACCACTTGACCGTGGCTAACAAAGTTATTTACTAGACGTGCCTCGCTAAGGGTGTCGCCTCGCTGGCCCCTCAGACGGTCTACCATGTCACGCGCAATTTGGCTGCCACGGCATAGGACATGCTGTACTTTCAGAATATAATCAATAATTTAAGGTTGAGGCAACACAAAATTCATATCTGATCCGAGCAGAGCAGTAGACAAAGTGGGATCAATGACTGTATCTGACACGGTATTTTGTGGTACCATGCACTTAAGCTGCTTGTCTGATACCGGGACTTCTTGTCCTAGCACGCTTTCAAAAACCCTGCACATTTTTCAAATAAAATGCAATCACCCTTCCTCACTCGACTTTTGCTGGGGTTCGAATGGTAAATTTAAATACCGTGCCATAGGATCTGATATGGCCTGGTGCGGTACGGCAACTCATGGTAGACTTAAGATGGCCTTAGCTAGTCTAGTAGAAATAATACTTGAGACTTAATGGAAGTGTTAGGAGGGTTGGGTTTATAATTACATACCGCGTTTAGAGGAGGAGAAGCAATTTCTCATAGAGTACTCTATTAAATCCACACCTTTCAACCTTCTGCTTAACAACCATCGCCCAATATCTGCAGATTGACAGCCTAAGATCCACTTGTTGATATCTACAAATATGAAACATGCTTTATCATGTTAGGGCTATGAACTAGTCATGTATCATCACTCGTGGATGATTCTTGCACAGCTGGTTGGTCTTGGCACTCCACCACCGCGGCTCTGCAAGCGAAAAAAACAGTGACGAACATCTAAATTGAAGTCTAATCCAACCTCCCCATTCAGCTATATCACCCTCACCAGATGCATTACCTCCTACACACACGATTATTGCTCCGGCGACAGGGGCTGAAGTCCCTAGCACATGCTCGTCTCCGACCTAGGGGTTTTGCGACAGTATCTGAAGACCGGAGGTGCGGGGATTTCGCTCAATTGCCACTATTATCGGGAGTGCCTGACTGACGGATTGTGTTTGTCCAAGGATAGTCTGAACCGAGAATTCGACGTCGTAGTGATTGGCGGAGGACATGCTGGGTCGGAAGCTTGTGCTGCTGCGGCACGAGGTATGCTCTATTTACCCCATCCCCTGCTTCGCAATGGCAAGCTGTTGTAGGAATTGATTGCTAACCTTCGACTTTCCCAGCGGGTGCTAAAACTGCTCTGGTAACCCAGAAAATCGACACAATCGGAACATGCTCGTGCAATCCTTCCTTCGGTGGCATCGGCAAGGGCATTATGATCCGAGAGGTGGATGCCCTAGACGGTGTCTGCGGCCGGATAACCGATAAAGCCGGTATTCAATTCCGGATGCTGAATAGGAGCAAGGGCCCCGCAGTGTGGGGCCCTCGGGCGCAAATTGACCGGAAACTCTACAAGAAGTACATGCAGGAGGAATTGATGGGGTATCCGAACCTGTCGATTCTACAGGGCAGTGTGGCGGATGTAGTTATGGACCGGGCGCCGGAAGGGCTGATGGTTGACGAAGAGGGACATTATGGCAAGATCACGGGAGTGAGGTTGGAAAGTGGGGAGGTGATTAACACCAAACATGTTGTGATTACCACTGGGACATTTCTGGGCGGGGAGATTCATATCGGATTGATGGTTTACCCCTCCGGGAGGATGGGAGAGGCGGCGACTTTTGGACTGAGCAAGTCTTTGAGAGAAGCTGGCTTTAACTTGGGCCGTCTGAAGACCGGAACGCCCCCGAGGATCGATGGACGGACAATAAATTACAAGAACCTTCTTCCGCAGCTCGGAGATGACCCACCAATGCCGTTTTCGTACATGAACGAGAAGGTCCGGATCGAGCAGCAACTAAAATGTCATAGCACTAACACCACCCCCGAGAGCCACAATCTACTACGACAGCATCTCCATGAATCAATCCACATTCGCGAGACGATCAAAGGCCCACGGTACTGCCCATCATTAGAAAGCAAAATCATCCGCTTCGAGAACAGGCAAACCCACATGATCTGGCTAGAACCCGAAGGCATAGACGACCACGTCGTCTACCCAAACGGCATCTCCATGACCGTTCCCGCAGAGGTCCAAGAGCGCCTCCTAAAGACCATTCCAGGCCTCGAAGAAGCCAAAATGCTACAACCCGGATACGGCGTAGAATACGACTACGTTGACCCGCGCTCCCTCCGGGCAACGCTCGAAACCAAGATCATCAAAGGCCTCTTCCTAGCCGGGCAGGTCAACGGAACAACCGGTTACGAGGAAGCCGCAGCCCAGGGCGTCATCGCAGGAATCAACGCGGGTCTCTCCTCCCAGGGAAAGCCGCAAATGACCATCTCCCGAAGCGACGCCTACATCGGCATTATGATCGACGACCTGATAACAAAGGGCGTATCAGAGCCCTACCGAATGTTCACCTCCCGCAGCGAATTCCGCATGAGCTCCCGCGCCGACAACGCCGATCTCCGCCTCACCCAGGCCGGCCACGACCACGGCGTCGTCGGCGACGCGCGATGGACACACTTCCAAGCGGAGCTCTCCCTGATGGAAGACTTCCGCTCCACGCTCTCCGGCATCGCCAAGAGCAGCTCCGAATGGCGGAAGCACGGCTTTATACTCAGGGAGGACTCGGCGCGCAGGAATGCCTTCCACCTCCTCAGACTTCCCAACATGTCCGTGGACAAGTTGGCGGAAATGGGGGCCGTCGAGGACTTGGGTCGCTGGCCGGAGAGGATTCGCACAAGGATTGGCATAGAGGGGGTCTATGAGCCTTACGTCACTAAACAGGCCGATGCCGTGAAGGCGTTTGAGAGGGACGAGGGGTTGAAGTTGCCGGTTGATATTGACTACGATCGGTGGGTTTATTTTTATTTTATTTTACACATTTCTTAAATATTACATGACTGACTAGTTTTCAACAAATATAGAGTAGTAGGCCTCTCCTACGAAGAAAAAGTTGTGCTAAAGCAAGTTCGCCCCGAGTCTATCGGACAGGCGAGACGTGTAGAAGGCGTGAGTTGAACTCTCTTAATATCTATCTATTTAACTGTCCTCAAACTAACTGTTTTTTCTTTTCTTTTTCTTTCGTGGGGACTTTTAGATGACACCAACCGGCTGCGTCCACCTCCTCGCATACGTTGAGAAGAAAAGGCGGACAGAAGCTAGAGCGATTTCTGCAGAAACTCAAAGGGCTAGGGTGATTGCTTTGGGCATAGATAAGGAATTCTGACCCAGGGAGTGAGGGGCAATTTTGTTTACTGTTTCATATTTTCTTATTCTAGACTGGCGTTTGTAACATTACTATTAGTAAAGGGTGGGGGTAAAAAAACGGGGTTTTGAGATGGGGGCTTTGGGAACGTTATGTGATATAATTGTTCCACATGTATTGTATATATCTTGTAACATTCATATATATTTCTCTCCTCGAAGTGGAGGAGGCTTGTTTCTACAGTATCGTATTTGATATGTGAATAGGGCTTTGTGTGATTATCATGACAGTCAAATTAATTTTAATGTACGGCTAATGTCTATATAGCTGATTACAGCAATCCTTCCGGTCCCCACATCTAACCAACCAACCAACCAAACCCAATAATACAGCAGTGCCCAACTATCTAATTATCTAAGCAAAGTTCATCTTCAGAGCGATGGTGGGCGCACTAGACTGCTGCTGCGTACTTCCAGCAGCAGACCTAGCATTCGACCTCAAAATCTCTTCCATGAAACCCCTCTGTTCAGCACTCATGTTCGCAACAACATTTTTGAACGCCAATTGATTAATAGCGACTAACTCTAATAGCCTCTTTGCCGTCTCCGGGTACGAGCCTGGATTCGACGATGCGTGGGCTAGCAGTGTGGGTATAAAAATCGTCATGGCGACCTGGATTTGGTCGCCAAAGAGCGTGGAGACGAAGGACGTGAGGATGTGGCAGATGAGAGATTTCGTCTGGTCCGAGTTGTCTTTGTCGGTGCTTGTGACGAAGGTAATTAGTCGCGGGATCATGTAACGGGCTATCTCCTGATCGCAGGCGGTCTTGGGTGTGACCATAAGGATTGAGCGGCAGCATTGAACGGCCATTTTGGAGGTCTGTGGGGCGGGTGGGGATGTTAGAATTACGGGCTAGGGTATTCTAATTGGGGGCGGAGGGCTTACTGATGGGTCTAATAACGATTCTATCATTATATCGCATAGGGGTGGGACCTGCTCGTCGTTCGGAGGTACTACGTTCACTCCGGCCGTAATGACTATCGTCGAGGCCATCAGGCAGTTCTTGAGGCAGGGTAGTGCAGCATCACCTCGTATCCTATCAAGACTAATCAGGACTATTCGCAAAAAGGAAGGATGGAGAGGAAATACCTGGCGTTATCAAGAATCTGTAATATGCTGCTCAGGCAGCTGCGGACTTGCAGGACAACCATCTCGCTATCATTGCCCCCGCTAGAGTTCGTGATTATTCGAATGAACCGCTTGAATATCGGCAGAGACCGCGGCACCACCTCCGTCTGACAAACACCGGTACCGAAGATACCTATGAGCTACATGTTAGCACTCACAGCCTAAAGAGGAAAGTATCGGGACTTACTTGTGAAGATGTGGAGGATTGAAGCATAGAGATCCATTCGTATGACCGCAGGGAATACTTCTGCGGCATATACCAAAGCGTCCAAAGAAACTCTGACAAGGTTGGCAGCCTCTTCCGAGAGTTGTTGACGGACTAGATAACTCGAGGTTAGCACAGCCCCCTTAAGTAAAGACCGCTCAATTTGCATTCATACCCATCGTCTTCTTGTCAACCACATTCGGTAGCAAGCGAGCGAGGACTAGGACCATCAGTCTCGTCAACTCGAAAAGTTGGTCAATATCTTCTGTCAGATTTTCACCCTGGGCGCCCGATTTTGATCTAGCAGTGGGGTGTTCGACGCATAGGCTCTTGGCAATATCAATGATGGCAGACTGCACAGCCAGGCCCTCAGTAAGAACTAAGCGATCAAATAGGTCCATTGTCTCGGAGAAGATCACTTCCTGATAAATGGCGTGACCGCAAACCGACGGATGTAGAATCTTCTTCAGTGCTAGTAATATTTCGAGCGTCTGCTCCTTAGTAGCAAGACTATCAACACCTGGCCGGCCGACAAGAGCCTCGAAAGCGATTCCGAAAAGTACAAAGAAGAATGCAACTGGCTCATCGCGATAGTTGATGTCGTGGGCTACACCGGTGCCACTGACGTCTCCGGAAGAGGCTTTACCATCCAATGCGTCAAAGACAAACTGACTGTCTTGTTCAATCAGGCTAGCAATTGCATCGACTAATTTGAGCCAGGAGTCTTGGTAGAACTGTAGTATCACTCGATTAACATTAAGACATGCAAGATGAGGAAAATCTATAGTAGGGTTAACGTACTTGTAGCAGAGTTTCCCGGTTTAATGCCGAGTATATTGTATCGATGGAACCCCCAAGAGTTGTAGCGCCTGTAGAGCTCGTTGAGATATCAGGTTCAAAGCGTAACCTTGCAAACTCTCGAAGTGAAGACAACCATAATGGTGCCAGTGTAGCAATATGTGGCTTCACAACGTCAACAAGATACAATTGCTCTTTACTTGCAACCTGCAGCTCAGCCCAGGCGCGGAGAACGGCCATCTTGACCATGACCTGAGCGTTAGAGCTGAGCCCTTTCAGGTCTCCAATTGATGCAATCTCGGATTCACCTATATCGGTTAGCCAAAGAACTAGGCTAGGATAGTATTTGAGCGAGATTGGTAGACCTACTTGAAAAGTTCTCTAACGCTGATGTTAGCAACCTTAAGATCCTCCCCATCCTATCAACATCTTTAACGATGCCGGTTGAGATAAACCCTGCGCAGACATTCACTGCCTCACTTGCAAGCTCCGGGCTAGAATCAACTGCGAATGCTGGGGTGAGTGCAGATCCAATTTGTGCTTGATATTGCTCCAGTAAAGTAGCTTCTGGGAAGTCGGGATCTGGAGTATGACCAAACATCTTAAGAACCTGAGCCACGATCCTCAAACCAGCCAAACGAAGTTGCACTACGTTCGACGTACTGGCGGAGAATGCCATCCGGATGATATCCGCAATCTTTTGCACAAGACTCTCCTCTACCGGAGTCTCTGAATCTCTCTGCATCTCCTTTGCAGCCAAGCCCAGTAATTCGAAAAGACAATTCATCGCGAATGTCCGAACTTGCCATCTTAATAATTCTTGTCCTGTGGGCTGCGAGTTTTCTTTTCCCCCAGGAGTTGCGACAGCGAATGAAGCTACCTCATCATCGTTCAAGTCTATAGCACCTGAGTTGGTGGGTTTATCGTTCTCTAATTTCCCAGCAATGCCGTCCTTTCGTTCCACCAGCTTTGACATCACCATCTGGCAACGACTGACCCATTTCCCAACATCTTCAATACCAGTTTGGTTGAGCCAGTTGTTAATTATGTTCCGAATGCCCTCATGCCCTGGCGCCTCATCCAGAGCGATCCAAAGTTGCTCTTCCAGTCCAGGATCTGCCGTGTTGATAATCCTCTCTGCGTCTCCCTTCATGAGCTGATAGAGGCCATCGATGGCTACGTCTCTTAATTCCACATACTCTGAACCTAACTCTTTCTGCAACCGTTTGACGTAACCCCCAGTATCCACGTGGCTGGCTGCAAAAAGTGACAAATGTTCTAAGCATCGCAAGGCTTCTAGCTGAGCTGTATAATCTGGTTCCTTCAGGAATTGGCCAACGTTAGTCAAAATCAACTCCCTCGCCTTGCTCATATCTTGTAAATCGGGACCAAGGACTCCGATTAAAGAATCGATACATCGGACAACGATGCTTAATGTGGGTAGCTCAAGTTCCAAATTCGATGTTACGACTGTTGCCGCTTCCTCATTATGGGTCTCTGCCACATAGAGCTGGGAAAGCATCCCCAAAGTACTTGTTACAAATCCGGAAAATGTAAGACCTGCCGAGTCAATGGTTCTGGCCAGTCCATCCAGGGCCCAAAAGTGGACTGTCGGGTGAGGATCGTTACTGAGAGACATCAAGATCCCAATAATAGTTTTGAGATGGAATCCAGCAGCCATTCCCCCGACATACGAGTGGATGCATCCAAGGGCCACGGCACAGCCAGCTCTAGCATTTGGGTCTCGGTTGTTGACGATTGTTTCGACACACCAGTTTATCATACTACCGGTAAAGCTATTTCCACCAATGCTGCATAGACGTCCCAGTGCCTCGTATGCAACATTTCGTACATATGGGTCAGGATGTATCACAAATCCCTAGGACTAGTCAATTCATGCAATATCACTAAGGCTAAAGGTAAGTTTTACCTGCAGTAACTCTTGTATGATCTTGAGAACATTCGCAGTGCTCAAACTTGCCGACGGAACTTCTTCACCAATTGTCACTTTAAGAGTCCCTAGGAGAGCTACAGCAACATTGACTATCATGGCAGCCTTCCTTCCGGGATCACGCTGAAGACTGTTTGACGCCAAAAACGTAGCTATTTGTTCCAAAATGCTCTCTTGAACCTTGGGCGGCTGTATCGGAAGGAGAATAGTGAAAAGGTCAATTGCTGAATTAACTACAGCAGTAGCCGGTGGGGCAGGAGTGGGTTCATTCCTGATACACGAATTGCTTGTGATGTACAAAGAAACAGAATCGTGCTCAATGGATCCAATAACAGGTGTATGTAGCTTTTCCCCCCAAAATATGAAATCAATAATACATCCTTAATCAAAGCAAAGAACGAAACGACTTACCGTTTCATTAATCCTAGCTTCTGGGCTGCCCCTTGTCATCCAATGGGCAATAGTTGGTTTAGTACCCTGGGCTTCAAATGCAAATGCCTCCACATCATATCCTTTTACAAATCCGCATACACCATATGCGTAGTTATCCCCAAGATCCCATAATGACTCGAAATTACCAGCACTAGAAGCGATAGCCGTACTAAGTGATGATGGAGTGTACTTATCGGGGTCGGCAAAGAAGCTTACAGCGATTGTGAGCAAGTTTGCTTGGAGAGCTTCTCCATGAGAGAGCTTCACAAGTTTCACATAACACTGTAGAACACGGCGGCGGACCATAAGATCAAGGTCAATTAGTTGCAGGGAAGGCGAGAGACGCTGGGAAATGTCATCCGTAATTTTCTTGGCTGGTAATGTATTAAGAAATAAGGTGGAGTTTTGGAGCATAGCAGCGATTCTCTTTGAAACATCCGCTGTCAAAAGCCTGGAGTTGAATTCAAGGAAGGATAAAATAGAGCCAAGGGCGCACTCGCGAACATGTGCTAAGAAAGACAATTCCAAAAGAGATCGCTCCACTGAAGAGTCCTTTGCTAGAGGTTTCGGCAACGCATTCTTCCAGAGTAATAGAAGCTGTGAGAGGTGAATCTTCACAAAATTAGGCCCAAGTGCCATCAGCCCTCCAATCAAAATCCATGCAACTTGTATCTGAGTGCTTGAGATACGGAGGTCGTAATCTCCGCTTGATTTTAGCAAAGATGTAGCAAGGGTTAATATCCTCGAGGTAACATCTACCGAGGCATAGAGAGGTTGAAGCGGTGCGGTACTGATGGCTGCTGCAAGGCCATTTGCATACCCAGCACATCTGCGAAGTATCTCTGTGGTCGTAGGCCGCCTTGCAGTCATTTGTGAGAGCTCCCGGTTCACATTGTTCATACAAATAGTAATTATTGGGAGGAGTTGGGAAGGAGCAGCAATAACAAACACTCTCAGGCACCAACTTGTCGCAACCTGAACAGAGTAGCTTGGATGCTGTAAGACCTGTAGAAGTCCGTCACGTGCGGTGTCCTGTACACTTGCTAGGGCGGATCCTAAGGATTGTATTAGAGATGCCAAGGCATGCAATGCTCCAACCAGAGTATGTTTGCTAGGCTCGAGTTTTTCTTTGATGACCTGGGGATAATTCTTTATAGTGTCATTAACAAGTGTTTTAATCGCGTTGAGTTGTCCAGTTTCCCCAAGTAGTCTCCGGCCAATTACGTCTTCCAACAGAATTCGCACATATTTCCGAGTGGTTAGTAACCGGAACCGATTGGCAACAATTGCATGGTGGGAGAGTAGGTCATTGAGTAGGTGACTCGAAATCAACCCATAGCTGCTTTCGACCACCGATGATCCAAGCCTCGTCAAAACTTCCGAGTAACATAATGCAATCCCTGCCCTAGTTCTTGGGGATGTGGACGGTTTGGTGTAGTGCATTGAAAGCTGCCGTAAAATCTCTTCCAAGGTAAAGGTTAGTCTTATAATAGCTTTTTTACCGGTTGGAGCTGGTGAGCTAGGCCTCGACACGCCCAACCCCTCATCGTCCCCAACAGCGGTTGATATCCTCTTCATCTTTTTGGGCTTCTTTGTAATTTTCGCAAGCTCCGGAGCTTCAGTGGAGTAAGCTAGCACAAGTGCTAGTGACCAACATGAGGCGGCGGCTTTCCGAGCCGATGCCGAAGTGGAATCCAGAGCCTTCATTGAGGCGCTTTGCAATTTATCGTACTCTTGGTGATTATTAAAAAGCTGCGTAGATTGCAAAAGCTCCTCCATACACTATTACGATTCAAATTAGCGAACTAGTATAAGAGTATTCCGGCTTGTTGACTTGAGCCCACCTGTAACGCGCTAGCTTGAACAAGAGCTGATTTCTCGTTTGTTGCAGCATTTCTTGCCTGTTTCCATACATCACGGGCTACCGCTTCGTCTGCCATATCCCTAACCATGCTAAAAATCTTCCCCAGAGCTCGAAATATGGAACTTCTCAACCCACAATGCTAATAATTTCATCAGCTTCAATTACCTGCAATTTATCGGGAGATCCACTGACATTCTGAGCAGGTTTAAGTAATTTGAGCAGAGAGGTACAAGTCAAAGTCGATAACGCCATAGCCTGCTATAGTTAGTCAAATATTCCCGAAATAACTGTAAATACCACATACACTATCGCCAGCAGCTCTGTAAACCTCTCCCACGCAGTGTACAGCCGCACTAAATCCCAAAAACCCATAATCAGAAACCTATCCCGCAGCTCATCCATTCCCTTCCGGGGCATAAAAAAATGTAGGGTTCTTACTGTCGAGTCCTCAAATCTTTATCCGACTTTCCCGCATTGATAAGACCCACCAGTTCGTTGATCGTTTCGAAAAGCAACTTTCGATCCCCTTTAGTGAAAATGCCTACAAAGCACCGTCCGGATATATTTCGGACGAGTCGAGTAGGTGCTGGCGCGGACAAAGTGAGAATCTTGAAGAGCTCCTTCTTCACGTAGAGCTGATAGGCAGAAGCTCCGTCCTCATCCAACCGGTTGACCAGCTTCTCGAGGTTGTTCAGGAAGGACATAACGTATAGTTGCTGCTGCGTTTCTTCTGTAATAGTTTTCAGCTTTGCCATGTCCAGCTGGACGGCCTCGATTGCGGAGGAATCGTCGGCCATTGGGAGCTGGTGGATATTTGGTAAGCCGACTGCCGGTGGGAGCGGAAGTGACTATTTTATTGTAGTTCTTGTGGGGATGGCTGAGTTGTATTCGTTAAGAGCACCGCCGTCTGGTCAGGGGAGAAATAAGTTAGACATCTTTGAGAACTGAGAACCTCTTTGCACGATTATATAAGCATTCACCCTGGTACTGCAGGGGCATTCCCGAATTAAATTATTTGTCTTAGCATTTCTATCCCGAAAACCACCACCCCACCACCGCCGACAATCAACACCACACTTTGGTTTTACAAAAACCATCGATACCCCAACGATGCAAACCCTATCTCGCCTCATCCTCCGGAGTCAGCTAATAAGCTCCCTGAAGCCCATTGGCCTAACTACCACTCGGTCACCAGTCTGTACTCGTACATGCACGGCCTTTTTTTCCTCATCTTCTCTCCTCCAATCCGGCCATAATAGATGGAGCAAGATCCGGCACGACAAGGGCAAAAACGATGCGAATAGAGGCGCTGAATTCTCAAAGCTTTCTCAAGAGATATGCACTGCGGTGAAGAGTACTATCTCCTGTACACCTAGCACATTATTAGCGGGAGAACACGCTCACACGAAGCTATTGATTAGGTGGTGGTGCAGGTCCCGATAACCTTCGTCTGACAGCAGCCTTAGCCACTGCAAAGAAGGGTGTGAAAAATCCCTTGGGCCTATAAACGCTTCTCGAATAAAAATAAAATAAAAATCTCTAATACAGCAATAGTCGGAATGTCAAAGGACAAAATGGAAGCTGCGGTGAAGCGTGGTCAAGGCGTTTCTGCATCCGGGGCAGCTCTAGAATCGGTTCAGATCGAATGTATGGGGCCGGGATCAGTCGCTCTGATAATGTTTGTTTTGCCCCATCCACTATATATAGCTAGTAGCTGTCTGTCTGTCTCCTGACTTGCTAACTACGAAAACGATTGCCACAAATATAGTGAATGCCAAACCGACAACAAACTCGGCTGCCTAGCAGACGTCAAGGTCATTCTGCGCAAAAATGGTGCCACGGTAACGCCCACGTCGTACCTATTCGCCCGCAAGGGGATAATACGCCTTTCCCCGGGGGACAATTCCTACGACACTCTGCTAGAGTCCAGTCTCGAGATTGACGGGACAGAGGACGTTAACGAGATCGGGCCTGAGGAGAAGGGTGCCAAAGTTGAAATGGAGGTTACGACGGATCCTGCTAAGACTGTTGCTGTGGCCGACGGGCTCAAGAGTCAGTTAACGGGCGTGGAGATCCTGAAAAGCTCCATTGGATGGGTGCCGAATGAGGAGACACTTGTTTCGGTCGACGATGAGAAGGCGCTGGAAGCTTTGATAAAGCTAATAAGTAAGTAAAACATTGCCATTTTTTTTATATTGATGGGTAATTTATACTAATTGCGCGAGCCAGATACCCTAGAAGAGATGAGTGACGTGAGCGAAGTATATACAAATATAAAATAAGGCAGTAATACATAATTTATGCCATTGCTACTTGCTTAAAGTACCTATAACCAGCCCAATTCTATAATACCATGAAAAGATATTTTAGTGTGGTGGTTCATCCTCTTATATGATAGCAAAGTCGTTTCGCCGCTGGAATGGCTATAAAGCTAAAAACTCTCTGTGCTTTCAGGACACCATATTTTCTTCTTTTAGAATAGCGGATTGGGAGAAGGGTGTGCCGTGTCAAATCTACCGCTTCAATCCTTCGAGTAGGTTGTGAACAACCACGACCTTACTCTAATGATACCTAATTCAAGGCTACCGTCAAAGGGTTGTCAAACCATCACTAATTTCAAGTTCAAAGTTCATTTTTTTAAAAGAGAAAAGAAGACATGAATGAGAACAAACAAGTATGGACATATTCAGGCTAGCCTCACACACCAGATCTCACAATCAACTCTATCAGCTAGATAACACATGAAGGACCCCCTAAAGACGCCAGAAAGTCCAAACCCTCGATGTCAGCCAAACTCTCATCCAAGCCTAAACCCAGCGAAACACAAAGTCCCACAACAAGTCCAGAATTACATACCCTCCCTACTCAAGCGCAAACCTGACTTTCTTATTAACGCTACTAGGGACATTTTCGCCATCACCACAATCATCTCCGAAAGTGTCACGAGTATAAACACACCCATGCGCAACCTTCCCTTGAGGAATGACCTCTTCACAAATCCCACATTTATCCACTGGCCTCCTCCCACCAATCAAAAACCTGACATGCGGGATCCTGAACAGCCAAACCTTGCCCACCTTCGTATGGTGAAGTTCAATCCACTTATCCTTCACCAGCGACCTCCCCAGTCGATTAGCATCGATCCGGGATTTACACACGACGATGGTATTCGCCGTATTAGACTTTGCCACAAGACCTTCTTTCATCTCTGCGAGGAGGATGATTTCTTCTTGCTCATCGCCATCATCCTTGCTAACCGGGTTCTTAGAAATTATAGCGCTGAGCTCGTGGTGGTAGACGTAGCTATCTTTTGTATTGGACTTTAACAGAACGCCTTTTCCCTGGATGAGTTTCTTGGTGGTTGTGATGGGGGGTTCGAGGATGGAGTGTGGTGGTGCAGATGTTTGGGAGGATTTAGGGAGCTCGCGGAGGTCTTCTATGTGCGGGAGAGTTGGAGAGGAAGGAGGTTCGTGGAGTGATGCCATGGTCTCTTCCTCCTTCTCTTCCTCCTCCTCCTCCTTCTCCTCCTTTTCCCCATTCACCTCACCGCCATATCCCTTCCGAAACTGCTCCATCGTAGCCCGGAACATCTCCGCCTCCCTACCAAACCCTCCACCTCCTCCTCCACCCGCACCCTCAAAAATAGGCTTGAGCAACAGACTGCGCAACTCTGGCGATTCAAAATCAGATTCGCGGATCTCGAATGGCGTTGCGATAGTGCCGGAGCCGGAAAGTCTGACTGCGGAGGATTTGGCCTTGGAAAGTTTGGAAAGCCGCGAGAGTTCCTCCAGCTCAGAGAGGTCGGAAAGCTTAAGACGTTTGGGGTACGTTGGGAAGGGAGCATGGGGGAGTGTGTCTTTTTTAGCGGTTGTTTTCGCTGGGCAAGTGCTGTCGGGAGTGAGTAGACCTGTGATGGGGTTTTGTGGTCAGAATTGGTGTTTGTGAAATGGGGGTTTTTCGTGGTGTAGTTGGGTGTCGTATCATACCTTTGGCTTTGGAGTGCGTGGAGGGTGACCCCATTTTGCGTATGGTATCGTAATTGAAATTATTATTTATTTTTTTGTTGGTTTTTTGTTTTGTTTTAGGGATGGAGAAGTGAAATGGAGTGAGGTGCGTGTGTCTTACGAGGCGGGTGGGGAATTTTACAAGAAGGCCTTCGTCATATCATAGAAAAATCCAAACGCTACCCAACACCAGGAAGGGAAGCCCGCCCACGCCCTCACATACGATTTCTCCTATCATAAGGCACAGTTCAATCCATCCTCTCTTGACAAAAAAAAAGCATAACAATCACAATTGATCACACTATCCCCAGAGAATCTTCCACCCGACCAACACCCAAACCTGAAAGAACGTAGAAAGAAGAAAACCCCTCCCAAGAAGAAAAAAGAGAAGGCCATCCATCATAGCCAAATCCCCTTCAATTAATCCATAATATTTTACACCCCTCCCCTTCCCGCCTTCCCCCCAATTCATCCCTCCTACTCCTCCCCATCCAACCTCCTCGCCCTCTTCTCCAACCTCTTCCGCCTCAACCTCTCCAACTCAGCCTTAATCTCGTCCCTTTCAAAAGGAATCTTGTGCGTCTCCTCAGGTTTCGGCCAGAAGCCGGGCACAGAAAAGCGGTTGTCGAGGTTCGTACCGAAGTAGTACATTATGGCGATGGGGAACATTATGTACCTAGATTTATCTATCAGTTTGTTTGGTGTGGGGTGCTTGGGGGGGGTGCGTACATTCCGAACTAGAATCCGAGAGGAATTGTTAGTCGCCACTTTTTGCTCCGGGGATGTGGGGGGAGGGATTACCTTGAATACTTCGAGATTACTTCCGCCCATGGTTTCCGCTTCTTCTCGTAGAGTTGCGATTGTTTGGTTTCGCCCGTTTGGTTGGCAGTGAAGGATTGAATGTTTCAACAATCGGGTGATTTTGGTGATGGGTGGTGGCGGGGTTGTTTGGTTGGGTGTGGGAATAAGCTGTTTTTTAGCTTCTTGGATTGTTACTTTATCCCTGTTGCTACCACGCGAGTTTATTTTCCGGTAAGCTAAGGTAAGGTAATGCCATGCGCCTTTGAATTGCGCAGGACGGTACGGTAATGTACTTCCGATGTCACCATGGGACAACGTGGGAATACGGTACCTGTACCTGGAGGAATATTTTGGGGATTTTGTGGGGCTTCATTAATCTACTTATTTTATTTTCTTTAAAATAAAATACAGTACTTGTAAAGAGGATTCTTGCATGGGAAGTACCGGTACAGTACTCTGGTTATTGTTACTTATGAACCAAGTCTCTATCAAGCCTCACTTTATCACCGCACCAGGAGCACTCTACAGTGCTATACCACCATTAGACCCATCACCCCCTAATACCATCCCCAATAGCGAAAAAATGATGTTTTTGCTATCGTTTCCAACCGCCCATGTTTGCTATACTCAAGAGATTCCTTGAATTTACCCTGCGATATATATAACAGTAGGCTTCTCCCGATATTGTTGTTCAATAGGATTTAGGTATCATAGAGTACAGTATTGCTATCGATAAAAGTTACATCAGAATGGTCAGGAAGTCAGAAGTGATTCACAGTAATCCGGATTAAGCCTTCTCATGGGTGCGGTATGCTTTCGTAGACAGAGACTACTGTATGTATGGTAAGATTCATAGTCTAACTTGAGCAAGAAAACAAAGAAAAGAAAAGTCAACTTGTATTAACCCTCCTGTCTGCACAATTCAGATAACCTACTGTACTGTACTGTATTCTAAATCTACCCACGCCTTGATATGATGTCCACCCAGAAAGGTCATTTCCTACGATACCTAAATCCAGAGTAACTTCAAAAAAAAAAAAAAAAAAGCCCAGCAACAATTGAGAAGCAAATGAGAAAAAAATAAAATAAAAAGCAAATCCAACGCCCTCCAATTTCCAATTACCGATCACTCCCCAATCCCCACAAGTACCAAATCAAACCCTGCTGATCGCCTACTTCAACCCCACCCTCCCCGTCATAACCAAAACCCAACCCAACAGTAGATTAATCCCCAAGTGCCAAACCACCCAAACCATAGCAAACAAATACTTCGGCGAGAATACGGTCCAAATGAACAAGTGCGTCCTCAGCACGGTACAAGCCAGCATGACAGCGCCGGTAGTAGTACAGTAGAAGAGACTGAGACACATCAAATGCCTCCTAAACCGCATTCCATCATTATCGCGCTTGCGTGCGATGATGGAGACGGTGGCGGCGAAGCTGCAGTATATCGGGCCTATCCAGTTCGACACGAAGGTCAGGAATGCTACGATCGCTATGGAGTAGCCGGAGACGCCGTTATACGAGTTTGATAGGTCCACGGAGGAAATGGCGTTTGCGCCGCCGTAGGCGAAGAATGTGAAATGCGAGAGGATTAAGGTTGAGAGAGTTAGGTCTGTGGAGGTTAGGATGGAAGAAGTCGAGGAGAGGAGGCGGATTGTTAGGGTTATGAGATGGAGGAGGGGGATGTTTAGGAGCTTGGTTTGGGTGGCTAGGAAGATTGGAAGGAGAGTTAGGAGGGTTGTTGAGATTGTGTGGGTTACTGTAGGGGGTTATGTTAGTTTCGGGATAATATACGGAGGAGGGAAGGGATGTTACCGTTTGGACCCTTCTTTCGGGTTTCGAAGAGTATTGTGTAGAGCATTATTGTTCCTAAAGAGATGAAAGTAGTCCGTGCAAGGCTTATCAATGACATATCTAGCTCTTCAACGTACAATACTAATGGCTTTAGCCAGTTCGATATCAAGTCTGGTGTGTCCTGCGCCGCGAAACAAAGCTTAAACGTGAGTGCTGCGCCGATAGTTGAGAATCCGAATATGAACCCAGCAGCCCGACCAGGGATATTTCGGAACGTGTTCCTGACGATACGGCTGAACATATCGGTGTACGTGAATAGCACAAGGAACCATAGGAGGTTTACATTTTCGGACAGAAAATCCTTGGTAATGTCTGATGCCCCGGCATGCTTTTGCCCGGTTTGATTCCAACGACGGGCAATCCTGAGTATTGGAATTATGAGGAATATGCGGAATGCATCACTGTTACTTGTTCGTTGGCTACTCGCTTTTCATAAGCTTTGATGATTGTCCGGGGAGCGTGGATACGTACGTTTTCAGAAAAAGAAGGAAGAACCATCCTGATGCTACCCAGTACCAGAAGTTGTGCTCTTCTTCAACGTAACTACTGGCGAACATCATAACGGCGTAAGCTGTCGTCGTTAGGAAAAACATCACGTTGGCAAGACGTGACTTTTCCAGGATTGGGACAAGGCCGATCAATGAACACAGGAACCCAAGTAAGACAAATACTATGCCTATGGTCATCAAGTTGATGTCATAATTGCTCGAAGCTAATGAGAGGACATCTTGACATTTGGCAGTGAACTTCCAGTTTATGAGCACACGCACCTGTAGAGAGATGGGATATTATTACCGTACCTTCAGGAGCGAGGCCAAAGCGGCCTCTGGATTTTCTTTACCTTCTGCAAAATACTCGGAGGAAATTGATTTATTCCAGAGGCAAGCCAATTCATCTACATCGTCTCCGACATCTTTGCAATCAATAGAACTGACGCTCCGGCTATCAAAGTCGGTATGGGCAGCCTTGACGATAGTAAGCAATTGCTTGGCATGTGCTAGTGCAAGTGATATCCTATCCTCCACTTTATTCATGTCAGCTTTTTCTTGGATCATATAGATTAGCGGGGAAAGCACTGAGATAGATTGGAAGTGTCATGAATACTTGTATTACTGATCCAGAACTTTTATCGTATCCCAATACTTTCCCACTAGCCTGCGCATTCCTCGGGCGCATAACATACCATTCCACATCTGCAGAAGAGAGGGTATCAAAACACCCAAGTTATTCCTCGGGACCGGGAACCCCAATAAGCCTGCCAATGAGGGCACAACATCATTCTGCTCGACGGTTGTATAGTAATCGAACTCCTCCCTAAATTCAGCCGGGCATTTCGTCCCATTAAAGCTCTTTTTGAACTTTGGCGACATAAAAACGAGAGCCGGCGACGTTTCACCAGGCCCAGAACCACCATGATTCCCCGCATCATTCATTCCATGGTCACCAGCTAACACGAACAAAGTGTCCTTCAGGTGCTCCTTTTCCTCAATAGCAGTAAATATCCTCTTGACTATTCCATCCATCTCTTGCTGTTTAGGGATCATATTCGGGCTTTTAGGCCCCGCCTTATGCCCAATGTGATCCACCCCAAGATAATGCATAATCATGCCCTCCCAATCATCTCTCCGTAGCTCATCATCAATGTGCCTCGTAACGTTGTTGTCCACCTCGGTAAAGTCTGACACGAAGAAGCTGGAGGTGGGATCCGACCTAGTGAACATACCGGGGAAGAGCTTAGACCAAGTGTCGTCGCCGTACATGACCAACTTCCCCTCACGATTCACAATCTGCGCTAACCAGTTGTCCTGAGATGCTAGAGTAACGGCGGAGTCGGACTCGGCAAAGTTGAGTATTACGTCTAAGAAGCCAGGGACCGAACCGGTAGTGAGCCCCTTCACGCGAGGCATAGTGATAGTCGGTGAAGTAGCGTGCGCTGTGAAGGGAATTGCGGAGCCGGAAGATATTAGACTAGCAAAACGTTATCTCCCGTACCCCGTGAAAGCTCAAGCAAGCTTAATCCCTCGAAAGCGCGCCATACCTCTGCGTAAATTCAAAGCCCGACTCCTCCGAGTAGACAAAGTCACTAACAGTGAGACACATTAGCTCGAGTTCCGAAACGGTGAAGCTTAGTTTGTGGAAGTATACCTCCTCAGTGCATCAATGACCATGAAAACTACTCTGTCAAACATCTTCGGCGCACTACTAACCCCGCCCTCGAATTCCGCAAGCCCTGGTAGGAAGGGCTTATAGGGGAAGAATCCCTTCGCAAACAATAGTAGCCCAACAGGAAGTAGCAAGTTTGTGACCACCAGAAGCAGCCATGACATCGAGGCCTTCATGGCCAGTGATTCCGTAGTAATTTTCTCGCGTTAAAGGTCTGCCAGTGCTCTAGCAGTGGAGAAGATGGCTTGGGGGTTGAACTCATTTGGACGTCTGAGAAGGGAATTTGTGAACACCTGGCGGGTTAGGGTTGTCCCTGGAATGTTCCGTTTAAAGGAGAAGGAGGGTAATTTTTGATTACCGTATTTGGACTAAGGATTAGAGGCTCAAAATTTTAGAATTTTCTTTGCGTGTTTTACTCGTTAGACAGACACCCCCACTACTACACCAAAGATAAATTTACCTTCACCATCTACGAGACCATCGCTGCGCAAATCACCAGCACAAGTTTCCTCGAAAATTCACAATACAAGTGATTGAAAATGGACTCCAAAGTTGAAAATGTCTTAGGCGGAATGGAAGAGGACGACGGCGAGCTTACTACGACGGAGGAGTTATTGAGTGATATTCGTATCATGACCGTAAGGCGTCCCCGAATTCCTAATTTCTCGTCGCACTGCTGAATATTTGAATTACAGCTTCCGGGAGAAGAGGAAGGTTCTGCTTCATTCGAGATTATCGGGGAAGACCATACACTCGGAAATGCGCTACGATACATCATCATGAAGAAGTATGATAGAAATCTTCAATTTTTGAGGAGATGAGTACTAACTCATGAATTGAATAGTCCCGAAGTCGAGTTCTGTGGATACTCAATCCCACATCCTTCTGAGGACAAGATGAATATTCGTATACAAATCTACCGTGCGCCCTGCCTTTTGAATTTCATAGCAAGAAATCCACTGATGATCCACTACAGCCGAGTATTGGGAGCAAACCAGACCCTACGATGCATTGATGAAGGGATTAGACGATCTCGCTGACCTCTGTGATCACATTACGCATGCCTTCAAAGAGGCTAGAGATAACTTCACCGACCCCGGAGACAACAGTGAACAAAGATGATGCGGCGGGGGCATTTCGGCAACCAAAAGTCTTTTGTATAATTTCACGGCGCACGGGTTTAATGTACTTTTTTTCACTTTTTTATACATTCTCATGTTGTATTTCTATTGTAGAATATACGCCAGCAGACGAAAGGGAAGCAAATCAAAGAATTCACAATACCCGCCCCGGTATTGACCATGTAATATAAATTTTGTTAATTGCGTCCCTGCCAGATCTGTCAGTGCTTTCATCGCCGTTAGTCAAATCAAACCAGATGTATACCTCCAAGAAGTTATTCATAAAGTTCGAAGATACTCTAGTCCTCGGGTCTTCTTCTGTCCTGAAGTACCTAATCACCCCACCATATACCATCAGCATGTATAACCCCTGTACAGCACTTGACAAGAACAGTGTAGCTCACTTCATGACGTGCGGAATCTGCTTCCAGTAATTCATCGTCTCCTGCAATTCCATATTACTCTTCGTAATAAGCACATCCACAACCGGTAACTGTTGCACATAACGATGCCGCTCAAACTCCTGCCGAATCTTCGCACGGACAGCAGAGACCGGAAGGTGGAGCAGATACTGCTTTACGATCTCCGGAGCCTACTCCAGGTCAGCCGTCCCAAGTAGTGACCGTGGGGGAAGGGTAGTAATACAGCTCGTTGCCAGTCCCGATAAGACTTTATTACTCGAGAGCGGGCATCCGGCCAGCCGGTCGCTGTGGCGGGGAAGTATCAGTTAGTTTCAATTGTGATTGAGAGCACTGTGGAAGTAGGTGGGGGAAAAACTGACAGACGCGGGTAGCCCTTGCGAGATTGGTTGGGTTGATAACCATTTTGAGCGGAGATGTGTATGCTTGGTGGGTATCCTGTTGCGGCGATGATGCCTAATGTGAGAAGTTGAAGATGAGGCGTTGGATGGCAGCAGTTAGACTAGAGATTCGACGGATCTTGGGCGTTACTCTCTCTCCCTCCTCCGCGGCTTGGCAGCCCTCAATCTTTAATTTAGGCCCTTATCACACCACTATCTCTACCTGTAAACTTGGGAATACGAACGAGATATTTATTTTAAAAAATATCAGTACAATACCTCAATTAAAACTCGAGAAGCACAAGAAGAGGAAATGAAGAAACTCGAACAATTATTTAACCGTGAAGTTTATACCGTGACTCAATGAGTGATTCTCCATGTCACGTTTTTCAAGCCCCATCACGTTGGGACCTGCGTCATTCTTTTTTTTTTCCTACAATTAAAAGCAAACAAAACTTCTCCATCCCTCACCAACAGCACCCTCCCACAACATTCCTCCATGATACCCAAAAGCAACCTTCTAAGGTTCACTCGCTCAGCAGTATGTCTGCGCACCTATTCGACCAAGATAGAGCCAGTCCCACTAGCCTATCATCTCCACCCAGCACCGGTGCCCTCGACAGCAAAGAACGACTCGCCATTGATAGTTATGCATGGGCTTTTCGGCTCGAAGCAGAATAACCATAGCATCAGTAAGTAAGGAGGAACCCCTACTCTTACTCCTAGCAGAACGCCAAAAAAAGCTAATTCTCACTACAGGGCATTGGCAAGAGACTTGAATAGACCGGTTTACACACTTGTATGCCTCCAAACCACTCTTGCTGTAGGAGGATTAGCAAGTATATATAAATTCTAACTTATCCAACAGGATCTCAGAAACCACGGCGAAAGCCCACACACCCCACAGCATAACTACGAAGCCATGGCGGAGGACGTGGAACACTTCCTCCAACAAAACAAACTAGGCCCTAAAACCGTCTTACTCGGCCACTCAATGTCTCCCCCCTCACCTCACCTCCCCTCCCTCCTTTCCTCTCCCCAACAACACCCCCACTAACCATCCCCCAACCTCGCAGGGGCGCCAAAACTGCCATGGCCATCGCCCTCCGTAACCCAGCATTAATCTCCTCCATAATCGCCGTCGACAACGCCCCCATCGAGGCAGCCCTGCACTCGTCGTTCGGGGGGTACGTGTGCGCGATGCGGCAAATCGAAGACGCACGCCTGACAAAAACCAAAGAAGCCGACGCCATCCTCGCACAGGTAGAATCGGACATCGGCATCCGCCAATTCCTCCTGCGCAACCTCGTGCGCGACGGTGACCATCTGCGCTTCCGCATCCCGATCAGGACGCTGGCGCGGGAGCTTGACAATATGGCTGCCTTCGCGTACCATCCCGATAAGGTCCGCTTCGAAAAGCGAGCGCTGTTCGTGCGCGGGACGCAGAGCCCGTATATTCCCGACGAGGCCATTCCCACCATTGGCAGGTTTTTCCCGCTGTTCAGGTTAAAGGATATTGATGCGGGGCATTGGGGTGAGTGAGAATCAGTGATTTGTTGATTGGGTCAATGCTAATGATCTGCAGTGATTTCCGAGAAACCAAATGAGTTCAAGGAAGGTATGTATCTTCTTCCTCCCCGGGAGTGATTGACTTGTGGATTTTTGGCACTAAAAGGTGGTCAATATAGCTGTCGTTGAATTCCTAAACGAAGAGCAATAGTTAACCCCTCCCCCCCCCCCCCCCAAAAAAAGGACCCTAGCATGAGAACAATACCCGCAACGCATATCATATCCATGCCTCACCGACTACCGTATGTAAGTTCATAAAAATCTAAAGCACAATAGACCAAAGTAATATAAGGGAAGCAAGATATCATCAATTTCTCCGTGTAAGATATCATACTAATTATAGTGAATGAAAGATCTATAAAAGCAGAGTATACTAGTACAGCAAACGAGTGTCATAAGGTTCCATAATAATCATCCCATCTTTCAACCGGAGAAGGAAAATATAAAAAATAAAAAGTGTAAAACAAGAGTTATAAAAAAAAAAAAAGAACAGACATCATCATAGGCGAGCCCTTGAAATGAAATGAACAAACAAAAAGGAAGCCCAATACAGCAAATATACCAACCAACCCAACTCCCAGGCACCTCTAGAATACCAACTAAACACCTACCACCCTTCGCCACCCTAGCAACACCCAGACTTCTTCACGAGCATCTTCTGATTAAGCGTAACTACAGCAGCCGGAGTAGCAGCCGCCCTCCTAACGCCCACGCCACCATTCATCAATTCCGGAGTTTCCACGATGCGAGTGACCGTATCGACGAACGGCTCCTTGACATTCTCCCTCGTCTTAGACGAGACCTCATAGAAGCTAGCGCCGAAGCGCTCCGCCAGCGTGCGCCCCTCCTCGGTCTTGACGATGCGCGAGGAGGTGGACTTGTCGAGCTTGCTGCCGACGAGGCACTTGATGGCGTTGGGCGGGGCAAACTTTTCCACCTCTTGGAACCAGTAGTCCATTGTTGTGAAGGTTTCGCGGTTGGAGATGTCGTAGACTAGTAGCACGCCTTGGGCGTTGCGGTAGTAGGAGCTTGTTAGGGTTCGGAAGCGTTCTGATGGAGGTTAGTTGGTGCGTCTGTGTGCGTGGGGGTGGAGGGGGCAGGGAGGGAAGGCGGAGGGGAAAAGAGACCTTGGCCGGCAGTGTCAAAGAGGAGGATTCGGTGGGGTTTCCCTTTTACGGAGAGCTTCTTGACCTACATTACATATCATATCATCACATTAGCTACTTGTCTTCCTGCACCCGCCGCGAGCGGGCGGGGTGGCGGACGATAGAGAGATAAATAGATACATAGAGGAAGGGGAATGGAGGGAAGGAAGGAACCTTAAAGTCAACCCCAATCGTCGCTGTCGCATTATCCGTATCAAAGATATCCTCAACATATCGTAATAGCAGCGCAGTCTTGCCGGAGCTGGAGGGGCCTATGAGGAGTCTGTATCGTATTACACCCAATCATCCCCCCCCTCATTAACACCCGTTCATCCAGACATCCATCCATTGCACAAAAGGTGGGGAAATGAAGAAATCAAGAAGGAAAGAAAGGACAGGATGGAAGGAGATGTATCATACAGCTTAATCGTCGGATCAGCCATAACTGACTCCTCAAACTTAACCCAACTTCACTTCAACCAGCGATGGTGACAATAAAAATAGGTTTTATCTTATTTCGTAAAAAAAAAACAAGAATCCTTCCTTTTCCTGGTAAGTCACGGATGGCAAAGGTAATGTGCCGTATGTCCGTCTTTCTGCCTGCCTGTCAGTCTCTGTCTGTATTGCTTGATTGTTTGCTCGTCTGATGTGTTGGTGGTAGTTAGTTTTAGGTATGTAGGTTGGTTGGTTGTGTAGAACAGATCAGAACTTCGATCGAGGCTCAAGTGACAACGTCGTCTGTCCGTCGTAACCGCACTCACTCACGCCCTTTCAGAAATTGCGGAGGTGTATGTAAAGTGTGTAGGTGTGGGTGTGTGGGGTATGTGCAGGAAAGAAAGAAAGAAGGCAAGCAAGAAGCAAGCGCCGACGTCAGAACTGCGAATTACGGTAAACAGTACGGTAACTTTAGTGTACCAAGTTGACAACTTAGGTATTTCTTTAACCTAACCAACCAAGTAAAGCAACAGTTTGTGGCCCCGGAAGTGATGAAGAGAGGGGCGAAACATACGATAAACAAGAAAGAGCGGGGTGCAGATGGGGAGAGAAAGAAAAAAAAACAATTATTGTATGATACAGATATAATACGGTAGTGTGGTATCGTGGGGTATGATACAGCGGGGAACGCTTTTCTACGGTATGGTACGGGTCACAATATTTATCGTTGGGAGTGAACGAAGAGCCTGTTGGGGGGGAATTGTGACTGACTGAATGAATGAATGTTAATTAAGTTAGGCAGCTGACCGACTGATTGTGGGATGACTGACTGACTGACTGGGAATGAATCACTGCCTACCGTACTACTTCAGTGCTCCTCCAGGAAGACGATTTGAATTGTTCTTTATGATTGAGGTACCATAGGCTTCTCTCTTCAAAGCAGTAGTTTATCGTCTTGTGTGGGCTGCGATAGATTACTGTACCGGATGGATAATCCTGCTTTCTACCGCATTCAAACCTGCTCCAGAATCCGATTAAGAACGAAACATCAGCCGAAACATGTTTTACTAACATCTTAGTAATGCAGTGCAGCAACAATATAATAGCTCCCCATGGACCCTGCAGCTGTCAAACAAGCGATATCGATAGTACCGCACACCCTTTTTCGTACTTGTACTTCGTACAGAAACAAATTGCAACTTAATCATAGAGGTGCTATGTATTAGGATGGAGCCAAAGCATAGTAGGAACTTGCAGCCGTAGTTGTATGTATGATAGCTCAATAGAAAAAGGCTTAAAAGGCTTGAACACCCCGGATATTGAGAACACAGCAGAGTTACTTCTCAGAATGGTACAGTACTATGGGAGACCTCTCGTGTAAGGCGTTGAGGGGGCGGTCCTCCTTGATTATTGTTAAGGTACGTAGGTCTATAAATACAGGATAGAGACCTATTGTCCGCGTCACAAAAGAAGCCCACGCAATTTGTCGTAATGTACCTGTAGGCCATTCACGAGTCCTACAGTACAGTACCTCTACGGCACAATATATAACCTTTCCCAGATACACTACGGTACGCCAGAACAACACCACCACTCAAAAACAACCAATCTCTAAGCCACATTATCTACGGCACCGTAATTGACATATCAGACAGTATCCAAGTATTGTTAGTAGCAACGGGAAACACCTTTCATCATAAGTTATACCGGGCACCATGGTAGAAGTGTTCGCTTATTTTTGATAACCGACAATACCATACCGTAAGTAATTCACAGAAACCCCCCCCCCCCCAAGGTATCATATCACCCCAAATAAGGTCCAGACTCCCTTCCCCAATCCCAATCCCAATCACACTCCTGACCCCCTTCTCCCTCCATAGACCCACAGGCACAATACAGGTACCAACTCAACCCCGGAGCTCCCAAGCCCACCACCACCACCAACGCAAGATCACGATCCACAATTGCGCAAAAGCCGCCGTATGCCTTGATTCCCCTTCCCTCCCCTTCCCCTCTCACGTATACCACCAACCATCCAACATATCAAAACTGATATCTGATCTAATTCTCGGGAAGCGGGAACAGGGCACGAACAAAAGGGGAGGAGCTCTCCATATAGTCCAACCCTCAAGAAAGGGAGGTAGCTAGGCCCAACGGGGATCACATTCGTCACTGCGTCGAAGGCATCTATACGGTATCTGGTTTGGCTTGACAGTGCATATGCAACTCCGTTACTCATAGACTGTGTTAACAGGAACGGAATTGTAGGCGGTGTACGTCAGGAAATCTCACTCGGAATGGGATGTGTGGATCAGACGACAGCACACCGCAGGGAGTGTGCTACTGGAGTACAGTGGAGTGGTCTAGAAAGGTCAGGCCAGGCACCGTATCATCATATCATATATCCAACAGCAGACACACCCCCCCTCTCCCCCCCTCCCAAGCAAAGCTATGCAACCCCCAGCCAGCTCTCGGAGCTGAGATTTTCCCTCCCTCAGCCCAGCCCACCCACCTAATGTCAGGCGCTCCAGCCCAGCACGAGACCCGAATACCGAAAAAAAAAAAAAAATACAAAATGTAACCAACAATTCTGAATGGATAATATTATACTGTAGAAACGGTACAGTACTCGTAATTTTCTGACGTTTGTGAACACAACTGCTATTGCATATGGGCAGAAAATCGGCCGGAGCCTCAAGATTTTGGTGGTATCATATGCAATAGCAGTTGTGTTCACAAACGTCAGAAAATTACGAGTACCGTAGACGATTTAAGCTCCGGGTTTAAACTTCATCATTCCTGCAAGGGAGGGAGGAGGGCTGCTCCAGCAAAAGCAAAAATAATAATAATTACCATACCGGTACAGGAGTGGAAAGTTATGGGAAAAGCAATATGGGACAGTGTTGTGGAACAGTACGAGTACGAGTAGAGTGAAGTAAGAGTACTGTAGGTAGGGCGCGGTACTGTACCAGTAGGCCGTTATGGTCTAGTTTGCTGAAAATATGTTGTAGTATATTCTTTCTGGGGATCGGGTGTTGGCTTTTTTTTGGGCAAAAAAATAAAAAAAATAGGTACCGTGACATTTACCTATTTCGTGCACTTATTATACTTTCTATATAGATGTATATAAAAATATCACACACGAGTACACCATGAATCATCATCACCATAGGCATCATTCACATTCATTATCAATATCATCACCATCATCACCACAGTTTTGTGCTACAAGGAAAGCGTATGGTTTAAATATAATTTTATCCCGTACACCGTGCAAAAGAACTAAACCCACGCCCTCCCTTGAATTGAATTGAATTTTAATCCGTCCAGGAAGAATTTGGCCCCAAAGCAAAAGAAAGAGAGAAAAATAAGAAAGGGAAAATTGGAATTGTGAAGTTCGCCGCTTGTGCCCGAAATTTTGTTTTGTGAATTTAAGTTAACCGTTTTTTGTTCTGCATATTTTTCACCCCACCTTTACCCCTTTACACAGATTCCAAAACGGTCTCCTTGAACTCACGCTCTACCTTCTGACCAGACTCATCCGCCGTTGACTCTCCGTGCAGATTCAGTAAAGCGCCGAGATCGAATTTGGGCGCCTTCAAGAGCTTGACTTTACGGATGTGAACCTGCAGAAAAGTATTATTAGCATATTGTGTATATATAAGCGGGTATCCGCAGCGGGAGCAGAATGTGATATGTACGAACATTCTGGAGAGGGTAGATTCCGGTGGTTGCCTTCTCAATCTCGCGTCCAATAACCTCCGGGATAAGCTTCTGGGTCAGCTGCGACAAAGTGCAGCTAGCGGCCTCACGCTGGATGATCTCAACCATCTTCTTGCGAATAGCACGGATCTGGGAAGACTGAGCATAGGTGGTCTTCTTGATCTGGTTTTGTCGCTTCTTGGTGAAACCAATGGCGAACAGGCGGAGAAGGTAGTCGTCGGTGGTCTTGACGGTGATGTTGGCCTCGATCAAGGTTTGCCACTTGCGGACGAGCGAACGGAGCTTGTCGGAAGTGAAGTCGAGACCGTGGAAGTTGGTGAGACAGCTCTTACCCTGGACTTCGTCTACCCGGAGCTTGACCTTGCGGAAAGCGTGCTCCTCATCCTTTTGGAGATCGGCAAGAGAAACCTCGAAAATTCGACCCTTGAGAGCGTCGTTGGCGTTCTTGAGACCGGTGGTACGGTTGACAAGGGTCTTTCCAACACTGCATATCCACGACATCCAGTTAGCTGAAAGTCCTCATCCTCTTCCTGCATATGCAATTCGTGTAATATTAAGCGGTATATATATAAGCCGAGGGGTATATCTCACTCTCTAACAGCGAAGGTTGAAGGCGCCTAAAAATAAACATTAAAAAAAGTATTCTTATATAGCAAACAAGAGATAACTCACCTTAACACTGTACCAGTCCTTGCGGGTGAAGGGATCCTGGGCCTTCTTCTTGAGACCCTTCTTTCCCTTAGAAAGTCTCTTGTTCTTGCCAACAGCCATGGTGTATTATTTCAATCGTTCACTAGAGCCCAGTCAGCTCAAGCCCAAAACCCAAAGCTTCTGCCACTAAAAATCCTATATTTCGGTAGAATTGTAGATAAACCACCCCCTCAATCCAAAAAGGTGGGGCAATATCAAAGCATCCACCACAAACACCGTAAAAAAATATCGATAACCCGACCAGGAAAAGGAGGGAAAAATGACTGGAAAAATCAAAAACCCACCTGTCGTCACGTAGCTTATCGGAGACTCCTTCGGGGGGAAGTCAGTTAGCGTAAATATCGTGAACGGTGTTGGTTGTCGTTTGGTTGCTGCGTGTTGCTTGACTGGAAATTCAACCATTGCGGAGGTTGTGGGCGTTCTTGGCACTTTTTCGGTTTGTGTGTGTATGATCCCAGCCGTCACAGGGCTGTAACCCTTAACGAGAAATGTTTCACCACAACCACGAACAAAACAACCCTCTGCACCTGACTAAAAGATTACGTTGGACTTCCACAACTACACATCCAGCCCCAGCCCGTGCTTTAAACTGCACATCCGTGATGACGATAACACACCACCATCTTCATCCTTTTGTTTCAGCTTCACGTTTCACAGCAGCAAGCCCACCCAGCTATCATATCTCTCACTCCGCATTTCTGGTTGGGAGAAAATCAGATATCAGAGACATTTCGGACACAGTAAGGCAATTCACCTAGCAATAGTCACACCACCACCACCATCAGCAAGTCTCTGGAATACCGTATCGTACCGTAAGTGGGGTCATGGGGAAAATAATAATAATAATAATAATAATAATAATAATAACACTAATGCCAACAATTCCTCCATCATTATCCTCAAAAGTTATTCTTACTGTAATCAAGTTAACGAAACACTCGAGAATGAAAGAAACAGCCATCTTCAAACAAAAACAAAAACCTCTCAGGGACAAATTTTTTTTTACCGGCAATTCAGGAACAAGAAACCCAACCCAAAACCATCTCACGCGAGCAGTTAGATCTGCGGCTCTGCGGAAGTGGCTCCCCATTATTATTATTATTATTTTTTGACAAACTCTTCATTTCGTTCCTCCTCCTTCCTCGGATCATTCCGAGACCCTTGGCAATTTCTTCACGAGTTAGAAAAACTAAAACAGACCAGTCCGAAATACTTTATCTGCGATACCCGTGAACTATCGTACATCTCACTCACACCTGCCTCACCTCCTACATCGAAGGCGACGACTTAAAAAAAAAAAAATTTTCTTAAAAAGAATTTCTCATCCCTGGTTCTGACGAGAGAGGGGTCTTTTTTCCTTTTCTCCACTTGAACTCTCGTACGCCCCTCCTCTTGGCTAAGTCATGGAACTTGCGAGAATTCGTACTTACAGTACATTTGTCCAATGCCGGTAACTACGGGAGTTTGCTTTTTTGCCCTCCCCTCCTCTCCTCTCTCCTGGATGGATGGATGTGAGATAGCTTGCGGCCTGTTGGACGAACAAGCATATCAAGCAAGTATGGTATGGTATGGCATGCTTACCGGTACCGTATTCCATACAAGACCCAGAAAAGTGGCCCAATAATCCACTGGCGGAAGTTGCTCGTACAGTAGTGTAAAGGTGAGACGTGAAAGGAAGAAAGAAAGAAAGAAGGGAGAAAAAAAGAACTCAATCCAATTAAATTTCATTTCTGGGAAGAAAAAAAATAACCCCTCTTGATGTGAAAATGTGACCAGGTGCTTTTTATATATATACCGTGAAGATACCGGGAAGGAAAAGGGAGGCAGCCAAGCAGACAAACAGGTGAATGGGAATACAGTAGGCAGGTAAGGTAGGCAGACAGGGCAGCAGGAAAAGTGAAGGGGGTAGGGGGCATACGGTAAGAGAACAAATGGCTGGATGGATGGATGTATGTATAGTATGCTACGAGGTAGTTATGGTGTGAGGCAGTTTGATACCGGTATCGTTACTCACACCAAGCAAGCACGGTCTACTCTGTCTTTTCTGCCCGGTAGGTACCGTACATGACGTTGAATTATATGAAGTTAGTTCTAAGAATTACGATATCAACCGGAATCGTACAGTACATTGCTTTTGCTTCTGCTTCTGCTTCATGCCTTCCCTCCCTCGTCCGCCTATCATGCACTGCAGAGTGTACCAAGAAATGGTAATAGCTCGAGTATGTAAGTCACTGTACTTATATATTAGTTAGGAAGAACTCGGGTTTCTGACCGGACCAAGATACACTGAGATAGACTACTGTCATGTGTCTTTTTTTTTTTTTTTTCATCCTTCTTCTCCTGCTTCTCCATTCTCCACCATTCAGGACTTCAGTAGATCCTCCAACACAGCACTGTGCCGGTACTATGCCAAAGCCAGAGCTCAGGTAGATTAGTCGACACACGGTAATCTGCCACCCGACAGGCCAGACAGAGGGTTGTCTATCAATCCATCCATCCATGGCCGCCGGCAGGTCATGTATGTAAGGCAAGACAAAAAATCCTTGAGCAATGTATTCCCGCGAGGGGTAAAAATAAAAAATAAAAAACTTCATTGGAGAAGCTGAAGAGGAAAAAAAAAAAACGGTGAAAAAAAAAAATCAATCCCCACCATCGGTATTGCAGACCAAATGCAAACCAAATGCAAAAATATATATATATCAATTTTTTTCTTTTTCTTCTTTACTATCATAACTGCATACTGTAAAACACCATAAAGAAGAAAAGCTCTTTGCAGCGTTCATCCCATGTATGACCAGTGCTAAATTCCGAACACAACCGGTAGGTGAAACACCTTAGTAGAAAAAGTTACAAGTACATACCATTAGAGATGATAACCATTTTGCAAATGTCAACTTTTCTTCTTCTCCAAACTTACGGTAGCGCGCTGTCTATCTACCTACCTGCAGGCAGGCGGGTAGGCAGGTCCATTTTCTCAGCGGACGACGTGTTGAAATACCTACCTACCATGCGCTTCTTGATAACGAAGAGAACACCTTCAAGAACGAAAAGACAAGGAAGAACCTCCAAACCCAGCCAGCATACAGTGGTAATAGTAGTAGCAGTAGTAGTAGGCAAAATACCCTTCCATCCCAAGCATAACTCTTTCAGGAAAAAGAGAAAGAGAAAAGAAAAAAATACGGGTGATTATCCCATTCAGTCACACCATACCATACATACCATACCGTTCAATATCAACCACCTATATACAGCGCAGCACAAGTCACCAAAGTATCACCATAAATGAACTGCGGGCGCAAGCAAATAACCTTAAAATTTTCAATCCCTCCCAATTCCTCCTCCTAAGGAGGAATTGAATTTGTAGCGGTGCGTCTGGTTTTTTTTTTTTTTCCCTCAGCGCTCGAAATACTCGGGATTTTATTTAATTTTTATGAAAAATGGCGGAAATGGGTAGAGTAAGTGAAAGTAGAGTCATTCAGGGATTGATGCATATTCGCTACTGTGTTAGGGGTGGTTAGATTGATTGATATCTGCACAGTAGCATGTAGAGAGGATGCGGAAAGAAGAAAATAGCAATGTTGGGATAGAAAACGGATTTTTGGGGAATGCTTCGAGTGGGTGTTACAATTGAACATACCGGTGCTTGACTAGACTACCGGTACGATATTATATCTTCCCGCTCTTTGGTTTTTCGGAAGGAAGTTGAAGTGGTACAGTGCTAGTACAGAAGTGCTGATATCAATATGGCGAACTAACTAGTTACCACTACTACTACCACCACCGCTAGCCAAACCAGAAGACGAGAAATCCAAGGTGGGGGGAGCGAACACTACACTATCATATCCAGATACCGGTAAGTATAAAAGTAAACACTAACACCGGATATTACCCTCCTCCCATCCAATCCCGTCCAGGTAAAGTCTCACCGAAACCAAATTCACCCATCCACCCTCTTCCCCCAACTTCCCCCATCCAATTGAAGCGGGGTACAAGTTCCGTATCATACTCTACTCTACCGACCAACCAGCCCTCTTGTCAAGTACCCAGTTACTGTAGGACCAAGTTTGACGTGATATTGCATGGAAGCGAGAAGTCTCGGTTTTCCCGTCTGGTTAACTGACTTGGTTTATCTTTTTTTGTCTGCAGCTGTACGGTATGGTCGCTGGGATGGGATGGTAGGAGGTAGATCTTGCCGTTATTGAGACGTGACATAAAAATGCGACCTGTGCAAATGCTAGAGAACCTGTACCTTTTGTATGATGTTACACCGGTTGCCAGTCAAGTAACCGGCCGCGTTTTTATGTCACGCCTGAATACAAAGGGAAAATCATTTCTTGCACAGTGGGTTTTGGGAGGGTTTGGTTAGTGTGGTTTACTGGGTATTGTATGGTAGGGAGATGGTATCATAGGTTGATTAGGCGGGTAGGCTTAAGGAGGGATGAAGAGGGAGGGGGAGGAATTGATTGTTTTGCAGCGTACATCTTGTTTGAGGAGGATGAGGAGGAGGAGGAATTGATTGTTTTGCAGCGTACATCTTGTTTGAGGAGGAGGAGGAGGAGGAATTGGGATTCCTTACTTGTTGGAGGAAGAGGGTGATGGCGGAGGCGGAGGATGAGATGTATTGTAGTTGTGGTGGTGGCGGATATTAGCAGGTTGTCGTTCTTCCGGATCTTCAATGTCGTTGAAGGATTGACATGGGCTGGCTGGCACATGAAGACTAAGGTAAGGTATACAGTGCCTAGATAGTGAACATCCTCACAAAGTATCAATTGTACACTTCCGGGATCACATTCGTTCCTAGTGGTAGCTGCAGGCTAGATATCTTACTTACATCTACTTACATCTACATCTACGTACAGTGCATCAATTTCGCAAGGAACAATTATAGACTAACCGCCGGTACCTCCTCCTCCACCCATGAAACAAACAGCCATAGCATACAGTACAATACAGTACAGTAAAACACTTCACCTCACCTCACCTAATCTCAAACCCACTCGACCAGGTACGGTACTCATAACCAGAAACACATACTGTACCCCATCCATCCATCTAAACTCATGAACTGTACTGTACTGTACCACCATCAGCCAATCAACCAAACAAACAAAAAGTACCACCCCCTCGTACAAGTAACCAACCTACCTACGGTACCCCGTAACACATCATTCATACGACCCAACGCAACGCAACGCAACGCAACCCACACCCCCAGTGCACCCTCTGGCTTGCTCCGTGCTCCGCAGCTCCGCATTCGCACCACTGCATACATAAAAACAACCCATACCATCCATCCATACCAATCCAAAATTCCACGAATCAAACCACCAGCGCAAAAGCGGAAGAAAAAAAAAAAAAGAAAGAAACCAGGATTTCACAAGCTTGCAGGAAGGACAAGCAGCAGCAGGGTAAAAATATAAAAAAAATACAAAAGTGAATAAAGCAAAAAAAAAAAAAAAAAAGGAAAACCAAATACAATAGACTACCGTATGTTGGAGTTATGTATGAGGAGGGGCTTATCCTTATCGCTATCGGTGGGTATGATAACGATTGCAAGAGATGTTAAGCAAGCTAAGTCAGGAGCGGAATTCCCAGGATGGAATGGATGAATGGAGAGCAAGCAGGTATTGGTTGCTGCGGTGGTGGATATCAAGTCAAGATCCCCACTCCCCTCATCCGTACAGTACATTCGTCCCGCAGTTAGACCTCCCGTGCGTGCCATGCTATTGCTATGCTAAACCACTCCCTTCCCTTCCCGTCCGATGATGATCTGTATTGTAGATTGGTACTGTAGTCCTGATTTACTGCTCGTACTGAGTCAATGTCGATCGATAGAGGCTGAGTGGTTGGTTGGTTGGTAGGTCGGTAGTTGCCCTAAAAGGGGGCGAGGATAAGGATCAAGAGGATGAGAAGGAGAAGAAGGAGGAGAAGGCGGATGGATGGATGAATGGATGGATGGATAGTTAGATGCGTGGTTATCAGCGTATCGTATCGTATGTATCTTAAGGCGAGGCAGACGTTAGTTCATCTGCCTGCCTATGATACTGTCATCGCGACCTACGGGAAGGAGGGAGGAAGGCAGGGAGGGAAGGAAGCCTAGGGCTGTACTATGACCCGGGTTTTATATCACACAAGACTTGACTATGGTTCGTTCGTTCGTTGGGGGCAGCGCAGGTTTGTTTGTATTGACTCAAAATGTCATGATAATACAAGTAATATTCTATCTTTTATGATATGTATCAAACAGCTGTGTTCATCATTATGAAGGCATGAAGAGTTACTGTATAATGGTGGTGCTAAGTAATGCACGAAATATTATACTACAGTAAATCCCAATAAATAGTAAAGATAAACAATAACAACAAAAATTAAAAACAAGAAGGAAGAAGATATTATAATAAAAGTTTAATACAAGAAAATATGGGTTTAAGATATACGGTAAGTACGATAACTCGATTGTTTCGTTTTTTGTTTTGTTTTGTTTTTTATAGAAAATATCCCCTTTTCCGCTTTCCATTCATTCATTCAGATCGGTGCAAGGAAGGAAAGGATATATCCCGCAAAGAAATATTTGAAGAGAAAAACAAAACAAAAAAGCCATTTTGTTCGCTGCAATCGACCATAGAATGATTATCCCACCATCCAGGTTCTCTCCTGTCTCCTCCCATCCCGCCCGGAGAAAAAAAAAAAGTATGAAAAAAGAAACTATGTAAAAGAGAAAAAATAAAGTAAAAAAAAGTCAAAATTCGCGCCATCCCATTGTTTTTTTCATGTCCGGCGCCCGAGATGTAATATATGCCAATAAGACGCGCCTCGCCATAAAAGATAAAATATAAAAAAAATGCTAACACCAAAATACAAGAATATTTGTTAATGAAATGGAAAAGAAAGAAGAAGAAAAAATGAATTCGTTGAAGGTAAGTGAAGTAAGAAGAGTCTCCGGACTTGTCCAAGTCGCCACTATCATGAAGTTTTTCGTTCGTACTCAACCAAGCCAAGCTAAGGAAAGAAATATTTTTGGATAGAAGAGGAAGGAATGAAAGAAACCCCTAATTACTTTTTCCCTTAGTGGCAGTGCTTTAAGTAGAACAAGAGTGTGGAAATAAAGGAAAGAAAGAAAGTCGAAACTCTGAAAGAATAAACAAGAAAGTGTAATAGGTCAGAATACATCGAAGAAAAGGGAATGTGTCTGTAAAAGCGAAAAGAGAGAAATAATGAACCCGCACGCCGTATGAAAGTTAACAAAAGAACCGATAATATGTACAGCCGGTTATGTTGTTTTTTTTTTGTGGATTTTATGAATTTTTTTTTTCCTTTCTGTTTGATTTCCGTCTTCCGCTCACAGCTGAATGTTGAGAAATTGTTGATGCGCCGTTGCCGAAAATAAGCGACCGATTTTGTACAATTCGCCGAAGATCCGCCAATTGCCATGGTAATCTTCCGGGTCCTCCAGTTGGAGTGATCCTAGTCACCGTTTGTGGGGTGGAGGGGACCCCGCCTCATCCTCAGATTTGTAGTCTCCAAATCCTTCGAATACTGGGAAACTAATGTAGCCACCTGTGTTGTAAAGAAAAACAAAAATTAGCCAGAAGGAACAGGTTAAAACGGGGCAACTTGCTCGCGTCGCTACACTTTTTTTTTTACTAGGGTGAAGCGAGAAAGCATGTGAATTGGGAAATCGAGTGACGTACCATTAGGACTCTCAGGCAAACCCTTCTGTGTCGTGCCGAACGGGAAATGGCAACCATCCCCAGGTGGCGTCGATATTGGTGTCGACGAAGCAGAGCTCGAATTCGACATTGTCATTCTTGGTGACGAAGGTGTAGTTCCGGTCTGTGGCTGAGGAGCTGCTACTTTTGCGAGTAATGTTGTCGCTGTTTGCGAAGGTGATGTGCATCGATCCCTCTCACTCTGCATCGTCGACGACCCAGTTACACTGACTGAAGGAGGAGTTACCGAAGGAGGAGTAAGTGGCGAACGTCTCGAGCGTGCGGATTCACGAGGATCTGGTAGTGAAAGAAACATTTTTGCTGCTTTGGATGGATAGAAAACGAATTTGCTGTGGGAGCTTGTTGAACGAGAAGTGCTGTCGTCCGAGGAACGTCTTCTCTTATTTGAAGCCAGTGTGCGGATAGCTTCGAGTTATAATGGCACCGGATACTCGTAAATATAGAGCCGGTTGAATATTCAGAAGGCCAGGTTCGACTTTTTGTGTCCTAAGCTCTGGCTTTATTTTATTTCGAATAAACAGGATTTTAGAGTGTTTGTGGGAGCGGTTTAAGTTTTTTTGGCGATGAGAAACACGGATGGGCCCCGAAGATCGTCTGAACGTATGGTATTTGTTGTGCAGAAGCTGGATGGAGAGCTGCTGTTATTTAGATGGGCGGAAGATGCTGAGGGATTTTATTGAAATCCAGAAAGGTGAGAGTGTGATGGATGGGAATGTTTTGTGGGATGAGAGTAGAGTTGGGTGGTGGGTGAGGGTGAAAGGAATATTAATATTTTGGTGGCCAAGCAAGAAAAGTAATAGAAGCGGTGTACGGGGTGTGTCAGCGCACAGTTAAAAAGGTTAACAGAGAGATGACGGAGGCGAGACGGTTAATTTTCTTTGAAGGGGGGGTTGTCTGTTCTGGTGTGGATTGTCAGGTATGAAGCAGGTAGGCAGGTTATGGTAGTTATTGTAGTGGTGGGTTGACACAAAAAGCTAGCAGTAGAGCTTGGTTGCTTTGCTTGCTTGCTTGCTTTGACCTTGCTTGTGCTTTGCTTCTCGAAATGCTTGCTTCACCTGCTTAAGTGGCGTGGGGAGGAACAGTGAAAAAGTATGGGGAGCAGGCAGCAGGAAATCTATGTTCCTCTTGTAACCAAATCTTCGGCCCTTTCTATCTATGTAATATGTAGGAGGCACGAGGGCTTTCTTTTCAGTTTGCTTTGTCCGAACAAGACAAATATCCAAGACTGAAGGATGGTAATGAGTGGTTAGAGGGCGGCTGTTCTGGCAAACTGGCTGAAAGGAACCACTCCGTAAGAATAAGAAAGGAAAAAAAGATCAATACACTCAGACAAACAGAGCAAACCAACTGGCTGACCGATGAAAAAATATAACAGACAGAAAGGATAGATAGACAAGATTGACACCACAAGGAAGAGTATTGTGAAGTCTCAGGGAGAAATAAAGAGACACAACACGGTAATAATGGGTACGGAGACACAAGAAGGGACACAAACTTAGAGAGTGTGTGTGAAGAAGTTAAAACGGTGCGGACACAGCGGACTATCTCTCTCCTTTATTTGTTGATGAAGTGGAAGTCCACGAGAAGTTAGATCGTGTCTTTTTTTTTCTTTTTTTCTTATTGAATGTCTATTTTCTTCATATCCTGCTACTTTTCATGCCTCAGCATACCTTTTTTTTTTTTCCTTTAGGCATGTCTCTCCAAGTCAGAAAGGATTGAGGAGAAGAGGAAAAAGGAAAGAAAAAAAAAAAGCTTCGTGTGCATTGTGTCGAACAGAACGAACGAGGGCCAGTTTGTCGTTCGTCGATTTTGGTGGTCTTCCAATCCGGCCTGTTATGCCTCTCTCCCCCCAATGCTGGTCGGTTACTGGCTTGTGGTAGTCTAGCTCCGTTATAATGGTCGAGTCCAGTTCTCTTCCACTACCGTACCACCACCACCACCACCACCACCACCCCCCAGTCCCATGTCCCCAGTTCCCCATCCATACCTTCATACCCACCCCCATGTCCACCTGCTTGCCTATGCCATGCTGCTGTTGCCGGCCTTTTCCTTCCTGTCCCTCGCTCTCTATGGAGAAAACGCCCTGAGGGGTGGAGGCCCACTGGAGGGTGAGAGAAAGCTCGGGTTGGTGTGTCCTGGCTTGTTCGCTTCAGGAATAGCTCTTTCGCCTCTTGACCTTGCTGGGGCAAATCTTCGGTAGTCTAGCTCTAAGTGAAAAAGAAAAAAAAATTTCTTGAGATCTTTTTTCCTTCTTCCAATTCAGTTTTCTTGATGCCCACCATCTCGAGTTGAGGATACCGACTCGAGAAACTCAGGAGATATCGGATCCCATCACCTCTGGAAGGGAAGGGAATGGAAGCGAAAAAACAAAATAACAAAAACTCAAAACTCGAAATAATCACTCATGAATGGATCAATAGGAATTAACCAAATCAATTGCAATCCGTTGATTTCTAAAAAAAACAACGCTAAATGAACGATAACGGTTGAAGTGGATAGTGTTCGAAATACTACTAGCACATGGTGGGGTGTTCGTGCTGAGATGATCATGTAGTCTAGAGGGTAGGAGGAAGAGAGATGGAAGCGCGAGCGTGCACAAGACGAAAAGCAATCTCTTCTCACTGGGCACCTTTGCTTTACTTGCGTAAGACCATTGTATGATAGATACTCCGTTCTTCTGCGAGTATCACCACCACCCCCTTGATCCAAGGAAGAATAACTTTATTTTTAAAATCCATACCTAGCCATTTTCTCACCCTGTTATTCCCTTTTCGACCTCTACTCGCTCACAAAAGAAGACTTCTTACCGCCGTAACAGGAAGTGGGCGATGAGACTGACGACTCAATAGAGAACAAGACACAAGTTAAACGCTCCGAAAGAGACAAGGATAAGGAATAACTTAAAAAAAGAAACACCTCTCCCATAAGGCACATAACACAGCCCATAACTTCCCAGCCCTCCTGTGCCATAAAGGTGGCAGAAATATTTTTCCAGGCCTCATGATGATTGACGCCGCCTAGTCCAACAGGCAACATAAGTCTATAGCCTACTACACACAAACGAATAATGAGGAATACGGTATCGGTGCTCTCAAACATGTATACTCATCATAACCATAGTCTACCCAAGAGGGAGGAAGGAAGGAAAAGGGAAAGTGGGGCCAAAACGGTTACTCTGCGGCTCTCTACTTTGCTCAACCGCCTGGCGTTTCCTCTTGTAAAAAAGTAAATGCAAGCTTCGGTCCCTCCTCCCTCGCCCATGCAGCCCTTTTCTTTCTAGTTGTCTGCATGTTTTGCTGTTCGTTCCATGTGCTTGGTTCGCCGATAGCACCAACGAAGCGAATGGTGGAGGAGGGAAGGGATGAGGGGGGGGTTAATAGTACAAGTAGGAGGAGGCTAGGTCGTTTATCCACCTTCACTAAACCATATCAGGTATGTACCTCTCCTTTTTTTTTCTTCCTCCTCCCTACAAAAAAGAAATGTAATTCACAAACTATCAATTGTCATCGTGAGAAAAGAAAAGAAAGGTTAGAAAGAATAGAGTACAACGCATCTATCATGCAAATAACTACAAAAGTACCTTTTCTGTTTACTCCTGTTATCCATCGGCACAGCATGTTTTGACGAGCCGGTTAGAATAGAACAAAGTATTCGTAATAACCCGCGGGTTGAGTTGGAGAGAGAGAGAGGAAAACGTTAGACTAACTTTTCATTCGTTCGTGCCAACTCCTTTTCATCCATCCATCCATTTCATTCCAATTCACCCAGCTCTTTGATCTTTTCCAACCCATCCACCCATCCATCCATCAAGGAAAGAGGGAAAAAAAACCTCCCCCAACCCCTGGCAAAACGACCGACGACTCCAGAATTCAAAAAAGTCCAAAAAAGGGTGTGGAGGGGAAAGTCTCAAGGAAAAAGTGGGTGTGTGAGCGGCAGTTCCGACATTTCGTCGCGCTTACAAAATACTCGAGTGGTAAGAAAAATAAACGGGGATTCCGCATTTCTTTTCCTTTTTTTTTTCACTCCGACATTCACTCACAAGATAAAAAAATAAATAGAATAATCATCATGCCAAGCTAACCACACCGGTGCTCCAACTCGACAACTACGGTAAAAAAACTTTAGACACTGCCTCTCTCAGGTCACAAATCCCTTGGCACTTCCAAATACCCCCATTCACCACTTTACCGCTTTACAAGCCTCTAGAAGAGAAACCGAGAGTCAACTCAACCCCAAGTCTACTCTATCGTAACACAAAACCGTCCGGTCCCCCCGGCTCCGTTTTCGGGGGAGGGTGGGAAGGGAAGGGAAGGGAAGGGAAGGAGCGGGAGAATTGCACGTGGGTCCGACGGAAGGAAAGGAAAGGAAAAAAGGACAAACCTTTTGACAGCAAAAAGATCGTTCACACCAGAAATGATAGGCCAAGGCCAACCCTTCCTTCCGGTAGGTACAAGTAGACTATACACAATATCTACTGTACCTAGCCAGCACAATAATAGTCTGGAGTAACAGATAAAGCGCTGTACCTGCACAGTCAGTATGGCAGGTAGGTACGATAGGCCCGACAATCAATTCAAGGGGTGGGAAGGGGAAATAGTACGGAAAAAAATGGTGACTTCAGCCCTTCCTTCCCTTCCCTTTTCCTTAATAACTTACCATAGTCTACAATCTAATCAACATACAATCAAACTTACTCGTACAGTATCAGCCTTAACTAATTCGGACAATGAACGAGGGGGGGTCGAGAGGTAGGAACTCCCATAACCCCTGCCGGAATGAGGTGAGTCCCACGTCAGGTACGGTATGGTACGAAGTATACTTTGCATCTTTGATATTCCAATTCCATTCATTCATTCATTCATTCATTCATTCATCACCCGGCCAGCCAAGCAGGGGGTGGTAGTAGTACTCGTAGTGTATTTTTTCTTTCCTTTTTCCTTTCGTAGTTTGTCACTTTAACTCTGCTCCTTCCTTTCTTACAAAACGTCCAGGGGCGCACACGACGATAGATAGGTACACAGATATTGGGAAGGGGGGGGGTGGGGGAAGTGAATACCACTCCCGAACACGGCTCACGACCGCACAGTACCGTAGCATATGCATGCAAACAAGCAAGCACTCGACAAAATGCATGTCTTGTCTTTTTGTCTTGACCTGTCCCGTGCTGAGCGGGTTTGTCTTGATTGAACTGATTGATAGATTGCTTTGATACGAGTACACGAGTACCGTAGTCTACGGTAAAGTGAAGTCTTTTCTTCTTTTCGTTTTGTACTTGTAGACTAAAGCAAGGCTGGCTGACTGTCTGGCAAGACAGACAGAGCAAGGCAAGGCCAGGCAAGGCCAGGCAAGGTAAGGTAAGGTAAGACAAGGCAAGGTACACCCCTATTCCATTCCCCCCCCACCGTACCATACGATGACCAACCGTACCGTATCATCATATGGTACGGTATCATAGCCAGTGTGATGTGAGGTGATGCTCGCGCTGCCCACCTATGATACCTTTTACCAGCAAGCAAGCTTCGGCATCAACAGTACCGTATCAAAGGAGGAAAGTGCTTGTACGGTAGGTGAACGTGATGACGTTATGTAATACCTACAACTACCCTACCAGCCAGGTATGTTTGACTCGCTCGCTCGCAATACCGGTAATCTACCCATAGCAGGGAACCCGACCTACGCTGAGTCTGCTCCCGCGTTAGCTTGAACCTCCGTTCGGCGTCGGTAACTTTTGTTGCTCGTATGATCATCAATGTACCGTACAAGTACCAGGCAAGATGTTTTTCGTACAAGACAGGGATTAGTTTTTGCTGGTTAGCTACCCCTGTCTTGTGCGAAAAACATCTTGCCTGGTACTTGTACGGTACAGTAGAGTATAGTCGAGTAGAAAATGGGAAGGGGAAAAGAAAAATTTAAAAAAAGTTATAGATTGAATTGAATTGAATACGAACCGAGTGCAGCAGTGCCCGTATGATGATAGTAGTTTTTTTTTTTTATCATCAGGAAAGTGTGATAAGTAAAGTCCTCGGATGGGAGACCAATACCGTAAAGTCTTCTTTTTCCTTCATACATTTTGGGAGAAGAGTTTTATTGTTACCGTCACAAGTCAAGCTACAAAGCGGCAGAGGAAGACGGTGGGTCCAAGAAGTGTACGATCGCAACTACTTTTTATCCGCTTTTTTTCTTTTCTTTTTTCCCCTTCTCCTTCTATTTCTCTTTCTTAAAATGTCTTCACTGAATTGGGAGATAGAAAAAAGAGAGAAAAAAAAAAAAGGAAAATAATCTCTCATTCATGATAAAAATGTTAATTGAATTGATGAGGAGAAGGTGGACTTGGCTATCCAACAGCAAGCAAGTAAAGTGACATATGGTAAGGTGCGGTACAGCACAGTTCAGCGCTCTCCATCAAGATGCCTCGTCACAACAATGACAACCAAAACAACAACAGCGGCGGCGGCGGCAACAACTTTCGGAGAAGGAAAGAGAGAAAAAAAAAATCAAACTTTGCCCCAACTTACCGCGTAAAAAGGAAAAAAAAAAGTCTACGTATCGACATATTTCATCAAAATCGAGAATGCCATGGAACATGAACCGAGATGCGGAGGAAGAATAAATCGAATTTGGAAGAGGAAGGACTTTATGCAAATGCGGAAACCAAAGGGAAGCAAAGAAAAAAAAACGACGGGGAAAAATCTGGAGTACCAGGTTATCGCAAGATCCGCCTTACATACGACGTCACACCGGGAATTAAGAAAAAATCGTGGAGATTTTATGGGGCATGCGCTCCAGAGAAAAAAATTGAACAATTGAAAACCCTTTCGAACAGTCAGCCGGTGCCAGCAAAAGGTACCTGGAAATCCCAGGATCGTGGAAATGCTAAGGGATCGGGAAGTAAAACCCCTACCCGCTATGTACTCCAAAAAGGCCACATATGTAGGCAAGCCTTCTCAGTGATCCACGTCGTCTGTTGAGTCCTGTTAGCAAACGGCCTCTTGCCATTTATGAAGAGAGTTTCTTCTCATTTGTTACTTACCCCACGCACGTCCTTGGACTGCACTGAGCTCCTCCATGGTCATAACCTTACCAGTGGTAAAGTACCTACATCCGTCCATCAGCTTCTACTTTCGAAAGGGGTCACGCGAGCTGGACTAAGGAACGTGGTATTTTGGGGAAATGCGCTTTGGTTTACTCACCCAGCATGAATTTTCGCATCGATCTCGACCCTCGAGTCCTCCGGAATCATCTCGTCCGGAATCGGTATCCGCTCATGAATAGGAATTCCCTGACCCACAATTGCATCGTACTTCATGCTATAACGGAAATCAATCAGACCTCGAACGGTGCACGGCCACTAACAACAAGAATGCGGGGTAAAACAGGCAAGCGACGGGCAGTAACAAGCCGAAACTTACTTGGACATGGAGAGCATTCTGTCGATCTTCGTAATACCTAGCCAATGGAGAACCTAGCAATGGAATCGGTCAGATTTAACACATTCGGGTGGAAAAACGATCGTGCGATGAAAGAAAGGAGAAGGGGCGGAGGGTCTGGACAACATACATCGGGCATGAGAGCTTGGAACCTCATATCCTGGATGAAGATCGGTTAGCACAGGATTGCAGTTGAGCGACCCGCTCCTCCTAAAAATGGCCATTGGAGTACCTTTACGCCGGCAATGTTCTGTCAAGTTTGTTAGCTAAAGTCAAACCGGGGATGTAAAGAACGCATGAGAAAGGCGTACCTCAGTCCTAATTAGTAGCGGATTGGTTAGCGTTAGCCACCACGGGAGGCAAATGGGGCAGAGATGGATCTGGGACATATCAGACGACAATAACTCACCTCTTGAAGTATTCGCTGGCTCGGTCAATTCCGCGCTTGCCTGTGTCCCACCAGTAAGCTTAACTGCTGCTTCCTTCGGAAGGACGGGTTCAAAAGCAATGTCACTTACGAGCGTTATACACAAGGTACTATTGGAGGCACATTAGCAAACACGACCAGCTGTCGCACCTGGATCTCGATTCACATACCTTGGTAACCTCTCCGAGGGCTCTACCTTCCTTTCTGAAATAGACCACAACACCACTGCCACCTTTCTGCGCTTCCTTTACTGCTTCTTCGATTCCGAAGATGAGGTAAGGGCGACAGGTACAGATGTCAGAGCCGAACACGTCCGATCCATTGCACTCGTCATGGACACGAAGGGCAAGCTTAACATTGGGGTCAGACATCTTGGCGGGGTCACCGAAGCAGTAGACAGTAAGACCGCCAATGGGGGGCAAGAAGAGCTTGATGTCATTGCGGGTGATAAGTTCTGGGAAAGAGCCACCGGTGTTCTCAAAAAGCGAACGACGGAGAGTGCCCTCATCTGATCACGAAGAAAGTCAATGCTGTCAGCGGATGACGATGTGTTTACAACCAAAAGCTGAGAAACGTTGGACACGGAAACAAGCACCACCGACATATGCTGCATTTAACTCGGCTCCAACGGATGCTCGTCTTGAAATGTCAAGATTTGGAGACCGGCGATATCAAACAAGACCAAAAGGAAGGGCATGGTAACGGTAGAACGTGGAAAAACAATTGATCAACATACCAATTCCGAATCTCTCTGCTACACCGGGAAGATACCAGACGGGTTCGACGGCAAATTTAGTAACAGCTAGTTCACCAGACTCGTTCAAGCAGATCTTTCCGTCAACCTTGAGACGACCAGCCTTTACACTATTTTCGAGCTCGGGAAGTTTCATGTGAGCTTTTGTGATAGCAATAGTAGGACGAATCTCGACATTCTCTTTGTTTATGTAATTATTGTACAACCAAGGGGCCAAATGACCCAAGGGATCCATGGCGACGATCTTCTTGGGGTCGGACCATTGGGGGAAGGGACCAATGGTCGCGGCAGGCTCAGTGTTGGTGAAATCGGGCTTGTGATCAACCTTGAGGTCTTGAATTGCGACAGCAAGAGCGTGATAGATACTATAGGAACCACCATGGGCACCAATTGCTGTTTTGGTAGAAGATCAGATAATTAGTATGAGGGTAACACAGAATATGAAAAAGGCCCGCATGAACAGTAACAATAGAAAAATTAAAATCGTAAATTAGGAGTGAAGGAGGGGAAGTGGGAGATCATAGAACGGAAGGAAAAGCCTCAACCCCTCTTGAAAGCAAATCTCGTAGAACACTACCAATTGAAGCACAACACAAGATGGAGTACAAAGCAACAATCGATTTTCAAAAAAACAAAACCGCAAATTAGACTCACCATTCCTACGCCTAACAGTAGAGGCACCTCTAGAAACAACCACGGGCCCACGCTTGGCAGTATCCTTCTCTCCCCAATTCATAATAATGGGATCAATCCCGCTCTGGCCAGGATAGGTAGTAAGAATGATCCTAGAGGTGACGTTCTGTTTTTTCGCAACCGTCGGAATAACATCGTTAGTGGGGGAAGCGGGAGGTTCCGTAGCCTCGACAGCGGACCCTCCAATAGCAGTGGTAGCAGATTTTGCGGCATCCTCTTCTTGAATGGCCGCTGCATCGTCCTTGAGCTTCTTGACGTCAGCGAGGGCGTTGACACGCCCGTTGATTGCATCCACGGATGCTGTGAGGATCTTGTTATCCTGTTGGAGCTGTGTTACGGCTGTTAGGATTTGGGTTAGGAGTGCGTCCGCCATGTTGTTGACTTTGGACTTTTTTTCTTTTTTTGTTATTTATTTATTTAATAGATGTTTTTTTTTTTTTTTGCTGTTGTTTTGCAAATAATATGTGTGTTGTTCTTCTGTGGTGGTGGTGCCGGTAGTAGTGGTTGTGTGTGGTGGGGTAGGCAGGTAGGCAGGTAGGCAGGTAGGCAGGTAGGCAGGTAGGCAGGTAGGCAGGTAGGCAGGTAGGCAGGTAGGCAGGTAGGTAGAGAGATAAAGTTGGGGTATGATTGACGGATTGATAAGGGAAAGGGGGGGTGTAACTTGGCTTCTGGAAGTGCAGGTTAGGGTACAGTATCGTAGGGCAATCAATAAGTTCGACGGCAGATAGACTGACAGACTGACTGACAGATGGAGGGGGGTGAAGGGTTATAGGGGGTGAAGGATACTTGATTACCGTATCTCACCGGGGATAAAAAAAACGATGGATGGAGGAAGGGAGAGGGGAAGGGAGAAAGTGAAAGGAGGAAAGAGGAAGAAGGGTTGAATGGGAAGAAAAGAGTGAGAGTGAGGAAAATGGAGTGAATGCATGTACTGTACCAGTTACGGCATGTATGATAACTTAAACCCTCTCTCTCTCTCTCTCTCTCCCGTCTTGCTTCTTCTAAACGGGCGAACAAAGGAAAAAAGCGGGTTAACTTAATGTAATGTACTATAGGGTCCTGAATGCTGTATTTCCTACACAGTTACCGTAGCTGCCCGCTCTTCAATCCGGTCACGAGCAGATGTGTTGTCTAGGCTTGCTTTACTTTCCTTTGCTCAACGAACGAACGGATAGACAATTTTTGGGGGTGAGGGGAGGGGAGGGGTGTCTGCCTGTCTAGCATAAAGCCGTACAGTGCCATACCTGTAGCTATCGGTACAGTACTTTGGGGTAAGGTACCAGCTAATTCTCGGGGAAAAGTGCCCAACTTAACTTTGCTTGGAAGCTATGATACCTACCTATGATACCTACCGTTTTCCCACCATATCGTTACCCGCTAAGAAGCTTATCGGCGAACCACAGTTAAGAACCACTCCGCGATTTATACCTCATTAGGCTAGCCTAAGCTATCACGTGGGATATACCTCAACCAACCAACCAGCCCCTGTCCCTTTTCTTACAACGACCAATACCAAAATTCCGTATATTTTTTTGTTTTTCTTTTCTATTTCTCACGCCCGTGAGAAAGTGTTGGTTGGTTGGTGTTTTCTCTCTTTCGTTTTGACAATTTTACGTGACAACCATAAAGAAAAGAAAAAAAAACCTTTAAGCCTCATCGCATCACGCTTTTTCCTTTCTAACTGAATGGATAGGGCTTAGGTGGCTAAATTTTTGTTGCTTGCGTGCGAAACACTCATCGCAGCCACCACCACCACCTTACCTACCTACCTATCCCTTGGTTGGCTAAGACAGTGGTAAAATCTCTCTCATGCATTAGCGTCAGGAACTTAACTGCTTGTAGTTAGCAAATCATGTGACTTAGAACTACATCTGATTATCATCAGCCTTGATCGCGGTTTATTCTGTATGTGCCAGTGTCAGTGGAATCGCTACTCTATTCATACAATTATGTCGGCAAAACGATCGCGCAAACCTTTAGCTCTGTGCAATCCCAATGCGCAACCTCCAACAAAGCGGGTCAAGAGGGCTGCTGCTCGAAAAGGTGCTGCTGAGATAAGAACTTGTGATCCAGAAGACTTCAGTCCTTTGCTGTGCAGAGAGCATCCCAGTGCAGTACGAGTACCGCAGGATACTGAACTGAGGCCAGGCGCATTTTTTGGCTTGTTTTGGAATGACACGATAATTGCGCAACTTGTTTGTGCAACAAATGCTTATGCCAAGCAGAAAAATGCTAGCAAACAGCAATGGCGCTATTCAATCTCCGCTCCTGAGCTTCGCTCCTTTTTAGGAATCACAATTTTGATGGGCATTACCCGGTTGGGACGCGTTAGCCAATATTGGTCACATGGGATACTCTCAGCCCATAGTTCCATGAGCTACTACCGTTATTGTCAGATTAAACGCTATATACATATATCGATGCCGGCTGATACAGCTACCCTATCGCGAAACAATTGGTGGAAGAAGCTAGAGCCACTCAGTACCCACCTTCGATACCAAAGCCAGGCTTTACTCCATACTGGTACACAACTTTCAATCGATGAAATGATGGTATCATTTACCGGACGCAGTTTTCATACCATTCGCATACCAAGCAAGCCAATTCCTATTGGTTATAAAGTAATAGCCATGTGTAGCAGTGGATATACTATAGACTGGATGCTTACGTCGCGTACAGAGTCATTTGCTGAACTTAAAAGACAACCTGATCTTTCTCCAACCAGTTCAGCAGTGTTACAGCTATGTCACTCTCTTGATACTGCGAAGCACAACTATGTTATCTATATGGATAATGGCTTTTCAACTATTCCTCTTTTCCGGAAATTACGCGAAAATGGTATTGGCGCTTGTGGCACCACAAGAGTTAATAGACCTGAGTACCCGGCTGCTCTCGAGAATAATTGTCTTCCAGAATGGAATTCAATTGATGGTTATACAATTGGTGTGCCTCCGGCTGAGGTATTATGCTTTCGGTGGATGGACAACAATATAGTCCGAATGCTTACCACAGTACACCCGTGGAATGAAGTTACATGTAGCCTCCGCCGAAGGCCTCGTAACACTAGTACCAATGCTCCCCTAGTACGACAAGCATTTGGAGATCGTGCACGTGCGGCCTTCTTCATACCTACTGCAATCGATGACTATAACCACCATATGGGTGGGGTTGATATCGCGGACCAGCGTCGTGCAGGTAAGCTGAGAACAATCTAAATTTACTTAAGTACTATTAATTGAATAAGAGCAATACGTCTCAGGATACCTCAGTTTCCTCTTATGGCAATGGTTAGAGTTCTCTTTACTAACTGTTTCTATCCAGGATACACAACACACCAGCGGGCACAGCGAAATTGGTTGGCCTTTTTATATTTTTTTCCTCGATCTATCGGCTACCAATGCTCATATTCTACTCAATCTGGCGCGGAATGAGGAACTCAATCGATTGCTCGATACCAGCCAGTTGATTGAGAATGATATATTGTCTCATCCATTGGCACGTCCTATCCCTGCAGCAGAATTTAGGCAAGCTCTCTTCAAGGATCTAGGTAGGAGGAGGCCAAAGGAGAGAATATCAAGGAAGGTTCGAGTCCAATCACGATCGAGTACTCACCATATATCGAAAACATCACGCATCTATTTTACCAAAAATAGTCACACCCGAGGGCTGCCAGCCAAATCCCCCAGCTCACCCACCCATACCGATATACTAGCAACTACGCCGAATCACTGTCTTGAGCGAATGGAGAAGCGCCGAGAGTGTTGCATATGCCGATATGATTTCCGGAATGGGCAGAAGGCCGGCCGCTCTCGCCCAAAGCTTACCCAGTTTGAGTGTCAAACTTGTTCACCACCATGTGCCTTATGTGGAGGGAATGAACCATGCTTTGCCCGTTGGCATAACGTAGTTCAGATGCGATGAGGTCTCGCATACGGTAAGAACTGGAATAATTCAACCTCTTACTAGGACGTTAGAGTTTCCCCCACTGGCAAGGGCTAGCATATCTCTCCTTTTGTTTCTCGTCTTAAGCTAGGACCAAGGCAGTCATTTTCGCAATACTCTCACCTCCCCCTATGTCCGGAAGGGAATTTTGGACATTGTAGCCTGACATTCAATTATTCTAGTTCTTACAGTAATTATACTATGTACTAGGACATTAGTGGTCCCTCTCCTAGCAAAAGCGCATTATTTTTCTTTTGTATTTGCTTTGGAAAGCAAGTTTTTGGCTATGTTTTGATTTATTTCATCTATTAAAGTCGCATATGTAGATGTAAGAATTCTAGCGTATATGTGAGCACCTATTCATTTGATATCACTCGAATGCCAAGCAACTAGCTTCAGCGCTAATGCATGAGAGAGATTTTACCACTGTCTTAGCCAACCAAGGGATACCACCACCACCACCTCCATCACTACCTGGGCGATCTTTCTTCCTTCCTTCCATAACAACCCACCGCTGTTAACAACAACAACAACATTCATCGCTCACTACCTACAGCCTCAATTTTGTCACAAGTAAATCAACATGGTACACCACCGCATCCCTGTTCATCCCAATCCCAAGCAATCAAGCTAACCACCACCACCATTATCAACAAAACAGGGCAAACGCAAGAAGTCATCCCGCAAGCCCACAGGGCCCAAGAAGGTATGCATCATACATCACTTTACGCCATGCATAAATAAAATAAACTCCCCTGGCTTACCCTGACTAACCAAATAATAATAGAACGAACCCCTCGCAACCGCCTTCTCCTGTCTCTTCTGCAACCACGAAAAATCCGTCACCTGCAAGCTCGACAAAAAAGCCGGCGTCGGGAGCCTGGCTTGTAAAGTCTGTGGACAGAGATTTCAGGCGAATATTAACTGTATGTCTTTTTTTCTTTTTCTTTACCTACTACTTGCGGTTTGGTTCGCGCGGAATCGACCGTCGCGCCGCCGCTGTCGTCGGGGACGAGGATAGAGGGCGGACACCGCCGTTTCCCGAATCTCTTTTTGTCGGGAAAAAGTTAAACTAACGGGAATTGCACGTGGGGATTATATAGATTTGTCGGCGGCGATAGACGTCTACAGTGAATGGGTCGACGCCTGCGATGAGATTGCCAATCCGAAAGATAAGGCTACAGGACGAGGTAGTGGTGGTGGTGGTGGAGCTGGTGGAAGAAGTAGTGGAGGAGGAGGTGGAGGTGGAGGCGGGGATGGAGGGGGAGGAGGGGCTGGGAGTAAGTCTCGGCAGAGCCGCGATTCGTATGATCTGGATGATGGCGATGATGATGATGACGATATTGGCGGTAGGTATGGCGGGAGGGCCCAGGTGACTGTTGGCGATGATGATGAGGACGACATTTAAAAGGTGCTACGGTACGGGATTGCTTGTGGGATGATGGATGGATGGGCAGGGTTTGAGTGGGTTCATAATGAGGTTGCTGCGATACTGGCTTTTTTCTTTTCTTTTCTTTTCTCTTTCTCTTCTCCTTTTTGCAAAACTAGCTAGGCTGTATTCTTAATCTTTTGTATAAAAAAGGGTTGGGTCTCTGTTTACTTTTTACTTTTTACATTTTCTTTACAGACTCCTGCTACTACTCGGTGATTGGATGGACTCAAGATTCGAGCTATCGTGTGTACTTGACAATTGGTTCAAAGGTAATGTGGAAGACTGGTTTTTCATGCTGTGAAAGTGCCCATCACTTACAAGTAATTTTACACAAATCCCCCCCCCCCCCCCAATTGACAAACTAGGTGGTGCGCCATATGCGCAACATGACATTATCAACGCCAGCGACAACGAAGCCAGATCAAAATGCCTAAATGCAATAGAATCGATCCCCGAAATCTCCCAATCCCGGAATGATATAACTGACCACACCAATTTTGTTAGCATACCACAAATACAGACCAAATGGATACCAATGAGGGAGAAGGAGGAGGAAACTCACTTCTTCTCATCAAGCCCCTGATCCACGAACGCCGTCACAATCCTCAACTTCGGGAACCTCTCAGCAAAGCTCCTGATCCCCTCAGGACTAGCGATCAAGTTAAGGAACAGGATCCTCTCCTCCGGCACGCCCCTAGAAATGAGCACCTCGACCGCCATAGTCGCGGACCCGCCAGTGGCAAACATGGGATCGAGCAGCAGGCAATACCTCTGCGCGATGTCCTCGGGCAGCTTGTCGTAGAAGAGGCGCGGCTTACTGGTCTCCTCGTCGCGCTGGATGAGTATCTTCCCGATGCGCACGGAGCGGCAGCAATCCCGGAGTCCCTGCTCCATGGCCTCGCCGGCGCGCATGATCGACACGCCGCAGATCTTGCCCTCGAACTGGACGCCCGAGTAGGTGTGCCCGATCGGCGTGGTCACGGAGGAGGAGATCACGGGTAAGTGGTTCAAACCTTCTTCCACTAGCAAGCGGATTATTCTATTGGAGTAGAAGATGAAGTCCCCGCGTACGGTGGACTTGTCGCGGATCATGCTGTTTGAGTTTAGCTTGGGGTTGGTTTAGCTAGAAGGGGTGCGGGTATGGACATTGTGGGATTGAATCGTGGGGGTAGTGGGGCGGGGAAGAGGTGGGAGTATATGCAGGAGCGGGAAGACAGTGTAGGGAGGGGCTATACGTTAAGAGAGCAATCAATTGCGGGGTCTGCGGGAGGATATGGACATTGCTATGCTTGATAGGTTTCGAGACTCTACGGTAGTATTGCAGGAATTAGTCCATTGTCTACAATATTCATCTAGCCTAACAAGTAAGAAAACAAACAAGTGCTGAAAAGAAGCTGGGGGACTGGGAGGGAAGGATAGTTATCATACGTAGCCTGCGGCTTCTCCTCCTCTTCTTTATACTTTGGTCCAATAGGTGCAGCAGGGGCTTCGGGTACAGTCGACATCTTGCCTTCTTTTTATCTCTTCTTTCCCTCTTCCTTTCTTTCTTTCGGTCTTGTTTGCCTTCACCCTTTTCCTTCCGTAGCAAACTAACTTGGTCGAATTGTAAATATTGATGGGGAAAGTGTGAACCGAAAGAAAGAGAAAGTGACGAAAGAAAGCTCTCAAGTCCGGGGAAAAGGGAAGGGGCAGAGGTAGGAGGAGAAGAAAGAAAGAGGAGTACTGTCGTAGTAAAAAGAGGAAAAGGTACTTACCCACTTTTCCCTTAGGCAGCAGCAGCCAAAGAAAGAAGGGAGAAAGTGAAAGTATGTAGGGCGTGTTCTCCGCAGGCTGTTTTAACTAAAGTACACATATTTAAGAATCCCTTCAGGGTCTTAACCAGTAAGTTAAGCTAGGTAGCCTTACCTGCTGTAACCTTAAACGCCGCACGCACGTGAGTTTTCCATCCAATTATCAGCACATTGGTACAGTCAGCCAGGATACGGCTGAAGAGACAATGCTGGAGAAAGAAAGAAAGAAAGAAAGAAAAGATACAAGTTACAAGTTACAAGTTACAGGTACTGTGTTGTAACGCTTATCGTAACGGTAAATCCCGATAAGGGGAGGGGAAGTGACCAGGCAAAAAAAAAAAAAAAAACAACAACCCCACCTTTTGGCACGATACAGTACTCGAGTAAGATAGGGGAGGTATTTATCGATAAGGCTGATTTTGGTACTTGTACCAAGGTAGTGAAGTGCTGAACCGCTACGTACAGTACAGTACTTGTAAATCCACTGCCTGGGACCTGAAAGGGGGACCTAGGTCTACTCTAAAAGTGACAAGTGACAAACCTTTGGTATTCCCATGTCATGGACCATCATCATCCCAGGTCACAGAATTATCCTCACATCTTCTTGTCCAAAACTCCCACCCATCCCGCAGGTGAGTATGGTTCTACCCTATCGCACTGCACAGCATCGTACTCTACCGCAGGGCGATAGACGACTGTTACTCGTATCATAAGGCGCTCCTAACAGTAGCCGGTAGGGGTAGTCTAGCCTACGATATCATATCTGAGTAAGAAAGAAAGGAACCAATTTCAGCTTTGTTCCCTCAATAGACTACCATGCAATCAAGCACTAGTACTCGTAAACACCGCCGCCGTCGCCATCGCTGCTAACAGCCGCACTAGTATCATAAGTTAGATAGCATTTCTACAAGTAGTCTACAGATCCACCCAGAGCGCACCTCACCCCCAAAAATAGCCCAACCCACAAAAAGCCAGAGTCCAGAACACTCATCTATCACAACGCCAAACAATATCACAATAAGATGAGTTACTATATCTACATCTACACCACAAAGCACCCTACATAAACGCACTAAGTTACGACTAAAGTAAGTAGAAGCACAGACCACATCAACCACTCCAAATATAAACCTCATCCATCCATCCATCACAATAATGTATCGAACTCATCGAAACAAAGCCGAAAATCCCACTCGCACAAACCACTTCCATCCATACCACCAGCAGCTCAAATCTAACCCCCCCCCCCACCCACATCAACAGTGCAGTATGCGAAAGCCAAAGCACAAAACCTCACTCGCACCCGATCGCAATGAACGATCGGAATCGCGCTTGGAAACGCAGGCGGATTTGAAACCCCTCACCCCCCCTTTGCTTTTCTGGGCTGGTCTCTGCCTTATGATACAGTAGGAAGGAAGGAAGGAGGAAAAAAAAAAAAGCCCTCAAGGTGCTTGCAGCGCTTTACGATGCGATACGATGTGGTGGGGAAATTTTTTTTCATTGGGACAGTATGAATGAGTGAATGACATGAATGTGGAAAGAGCGATCGAGCCATGGAATGTAGATTTACATTGTATCGTAAGGTGATGGCTTTGGGACAAGTACGGTATGGTATTGTGTGCAGGATAGTGGGTACCGGTGCTCGTAGATAGATAGACAGACATGCTATGCAGCCGCCATCTCCGTGAGGGTGCAAGTACTGTTGTACCAGTGGATGCACTTCTGCGATTCATCATGGGGTAATTGGTATTACATACCTACGATTCTGATGAGGCTGGAGGGATGTTTGGCGTGGACTACAGTACCATACTGTAGCTTGAAAGATGCGGCACACTACTGTGCACCATTGTCTGCCCCACGGATGCCGCTTGTCCTGGTCGCGTGCTAACAAATCTTTTCATACATGCGCACGCAAGTCGTGAAATTGACTGATGTTAAGTAGATGATCGCGATATAGGCATAGGGATGAATATACTGCATTCTCAACAAGACCATGTTCAGACTGCGAGTTTGTCGATGGGTTCAACCCTTTTCATCAGCCATGTCAATTGCTACATCAACTACATTTGCACACCGCACTAGTCTGCGCCTTTTTTGATTTTCACTCCACTTTTCGCCATGGAATCCTTTGATTGGAACAAGGCACAATCCTTCGACCCTAGGGGAAGAAATATATCATGTCCTGTTTGGAGAATATTTTTTTCATTTCTCATGTCTTAGAAAAAAGAAAAAAAAAACCTTGCCTAATTCATTCATTGTGCGTTAACATTCAAAAAAAAAATCCTCCCGAAATACACCTAGCTACCCTAATATCACCCCATGATGGCTAGTATGCCATTATTGCAATAACCTTAACGGCTTTACAAGTCATCACCCTCAACCAAACCAGCCGTGCGGCCAGCGGTCACCTGGTAATGCGGCTGCCATTCACCGTACTTGGGAAGCAAGTGGTCGGGTGACGGAACCTCGACCGGGACAGAGGCAACTCCCACTTTCAAACTTGGGATCTCCTCACGCGGGATGGGGGTATCGTCGGGCTGCGTTTTCAGGCATGTCAGTAAGGTGGATCAATGAAGCTTTCGTGGGGGCAAACCCTGTTGCATCTCCAGTGGAGCTTGCTTTGCAAGTATGGGATAACGTTCTCCGGCTCCAACGAATTCAACTCCGGGATCCTGTCCAACAATGCTCCAGTCAACGGAATGGAGCCAGTGACAATCAATCCGTCTTCGGCCTCGTTCTGGCACTTCTCGCATCCGGTAGTCTCCGGGTCGTTTGCGAAGATGCTGAAGGTTCCGACGAGATTGTCATCATAAGCTCTCTGGGTGGCATCACTGTTAAATTCTCCGAGGAAGATGTGGACATTGAAAGAGCCCCCAGCAGCGTACTTATCAGCACGAACATTACAAAAGTATCTAATAACAAAAATCAGCCTACATTACTTGAAAGATTGCCTGGTTTCGCCGGTACTTACTCATACACAGTGCCGTCCTTGATAAGATCAAGGTAACCGGTGTTCTCCGCCTGGATAGGTTGCTGCTCGCCTTGACCATAGCTCGACTGAGCGGGCACATATCCTTCAGTCTTTTCATCACCTGGACCGTCTGTCTGGGGAATACCGGGTCCCCCAACAGTTACAGCAGCACCAGGCCCACCGGTGAATGTGGAGGCTCCAATGGCCCCCGGAGCCTCTCCCAAAATTCTGTTCACTGGTGCAGTTCGGCCATAAAGGGTTTGTACAGCTCTCTGAACATTGACCCTAACCTGATCAGGGCCAACCACCCCCCAATCAATAAGTTCGGGGTAGGTGCTTCCAAAGGTTTTCAGATTCCTGCAAGTCAGTGATGTCCAGTAAGTGGAGTTGTTTTGGTGGAAGGGCAAGAGGGCTAATGTATCAATTAGTCAAGCCGAGAAGAGGGAATAAAAGAGGAAATAGCCTACTTGTAGTGGGCCCCTCAGTTCCATTTGCCTGAGACCAGAAAGTCGAGTATCTGGCTCGTTGGTCAACAACATAGCTGTTTGGGTTCAAAACCTGCCAAATGGCAAAGATGCGGTCGACATTGGTATGGTGAAGCCAGAAAATTGGATCGAACCCGGCATAGGCAGGTGTAGACTATAAAGCAATTAGAATATGGAGCAGGTGTGACTCTGCTACTTGCTTACCATATGTCCTCCACCACCAATAGTACCGTGGATGGTATTGTGCACTGACTCTAGGGAATCATAGTCATCAGGATTGCCGTTATTGTTCCATCCATCATTGGAGAAGAATGCAAAGTTCTGATAGTTGTTTCGACTAAGGAGTGCATATACACGATCGCGGAGACTTTTCGCCGATAGGTGTCAGAAATCTTAGGTTATATCGGGGACGATTACGGAAGGACTTACTTGAGGCCATTTGTGCCTGGGTTAGGAAGTTTCTCGATTTGCCGCATTTGTGCTGCTACCTGTGCTGGGTTGCCTTTGTCGGTGGGATTGATATTTCTGAGGTTGGGATACCGGACGGTATTAAGCCAAGTGTTATAACGATTTTCCTATTACTTATGAGCAATGATATTATTAATATATTAGGGTATCCAATTAAGATGGGCTTACCGGGAACTCTGCTCGATTAATTGAGCCAAAGTTATAGCTGTATAGTGGATTTCTGATTATTTGCCTGCCAGTGGCAGTCTCAACTTCAATGGTTTCTTGGTTGAGAACAACATCAGGAACCCTCGCATCCGCAGCCCAATCCCAGTATCTGAAAAATAGGGTTTTGTTAACATTAACCTCTTATAGACACAATAACCAGAATATATACTTACGGCATACGGAAGCTAGGAGCAAGCCTAGTGAATTTATCCTTGATGGGTCCGGCAGGAAATGCCGCAACAGCAGCCTTCACGTTCTCAAAGAGTGATTGCTATAAAAATAACTCTTGTTAGTTGCAAGCCCTCGCCAACAAGTATTGAGAGCAAGTCGACAAACCTCGAAAAGAGCCAAGTAAGGCCTATGCCAAGTCAAGAACAAAATGCTCGAATGGGTACAATATCCAGAGGCATTTCCGTTACCCCTGACATTGTCCCAAGCGGCATAAGGACGTCCGTGAATACCAGCAATTTGGAACCAGGAGAGTCTATCGGCCTTGGGGAGGCTTTGCATGCGTTGCAAACCGAGAATGTAGAGGTTGAACATATCAGGGTTGGTAGACTGGAGGGCGCGGATCTCCTGACGGAGAGGGACGGCGGGCCCATTGACTCCCTCGCTAATACCGGTAATATTGAAGTAGTTGGTAGCCATTGTGGGTTATGTTTGTACTTGTAAAGTAGGAGTTTAAAAGCTGAGAAGGATATATAGGGCAGATTGTTCTCAAAGAGACAGCCTGATAAAAGAAGTCGGAGATAGAGGGGGAATAGAGGAGGTATTTGTAGACGGAATTGATAGAGGAGGAAAAGGTGATGAAGGAGGCGGGGTCCATACTTACGCGTCTCAATGAATATCATCCACTCTCAATTGCTATTAGGAAATATCTAAGGCTCTCCCACGTGTTGTAGCATGATATCCATTGGATGTCTCAGAAATATCAGAATTAGCAGTGATTCGGACAAGCATCCATCATGTCTGTATATCCAATTGCATCTAGCTGAGACCTGCTGCTCTCTCAATTCAATCCTAGGGCTGAATTCGGCAGTCCCGCAGGTGGTTCACATTGTGTTTTCCGCCCTGTGTCTAGGTACCGGTATTGCGTATCTCGCCTCGTATTTTAGGTCTGTACCTACAGTAAGAGATAAAGTAAGTCAGATAGATCAGGTAAACATAAGCTCCTATTACTCCCGTCCTGCACGTAAGTGCCCGTTTTCCTGATTGTATTACCCCAACACAGTAATACTCACATATAAAGCCTTTAACTTTAGAATTAACTCCTTTGGTATATTGCAATTAACGGTTATTCTCTGGTGAAAAGAGGCTACAAAAGGTCAAAAAGCGTCAAAGCTTAGCCCTACCAATATATTCTCCTAGTTAAAGGGGAAAAAAAGGAACCCACGAAACCTACTTCTGCATACTGCAACACGCTAAAAAAAAAAAGGAATAAACTGACATCTAACACACCTATAAGGCTGGATCACTAAATCGCCTAATTGGAGGAGCCGCACTCCCTGCATGGGAGCCGAGCATGTCTGCCTTTCAGCTGTTGATCCGCATGAAGCGACAACCCGTCAAAAAGCGGGGTCGAAGCTGAATACCGGTGGCAGGAGAATTATGAGTAGCAATAGTGGGCATCACTGAGTTCTTTTCGCCTAACCGACGGTTGATGGAAAGGAATTGATTCTATCATTTGTGTGACAATATCGACAAGAGTCAGTGCCAATGGTGATTGTGGTTGACTGAGGAGAGGAAGGTGCAGTGAACCGGCTTTTTTTGAGGGCTGTGTTGTGGTGATGGTGAATATCGGTTGTAAATTACGAGTAGGGTAACCACAAGCTTGGGCATGCTGGATCAGGAATAGGTTCGGAAGAAGAAACCATGGCAGTGCTTTTGTTCCCCAGTGCTGTTTGCCTCACTACGATGCGTACGGCTTATACCGTTGTCACCTCATGAGCTATTCAATGGGGGCCTTTGTAGTACAGTACAATACATCACCGTTCCACTCGTGATACAGGTAGGTGTGATGATTGTGGGGAGGCGGAGGCAGTATGGTTAATTTCTGCCGATTTCTAAACGGATCATTAAAAACGGGCTCATTTACCCCCAGTATTGCCCCCCCTTAATCCCAAGGGTCAATGATTACCTTACACCTCAAAACACCAGCCGCTACGTCTTGTAAAATCATTGACGATCACTCGAGACCTGCAGCAACATCAGCCATTTAGCACGTCATATGTAGGTGAGCAATCTCAGCCTTACCGAACTCGATCATGGGTGCATCCCGTGCAACGGGAGACTTGTGGACTTTTCCTGATATCGATGTGCTCGAGTAAGCCTGTTTTTTGTTTTTTTTTGACAAAAGCATCAGTGGTTAAACAGTGTCTGAGAAGTTTGTGAAGGGTGGAGAAGCATCACAATTGACAACAACGGTAATTCATCTTGAAACAGGGCTTTTGGCGTCTGGCTTCTGGTGTCAAATTGACCACGGAGGGAATACAATCCACGAATTCCGCAAAAGGTTAACAGATTAAATTTCTAAAATTTCGAACTGAATGAAGTTGTAAAACTGGGGCCCACGAGTATTATACTGCTTGCTAGAATGGGATGCCTGAGAGAATTCTGGACATCCCACTCAGGTATATTCTGAATAATTCATTCCCATAGGCTGCATTACTAAATGGTGGTTGCAAACCAATACGGTAGTGCATATTTGCCACCATCACAGAGACTCTTTTGTTCACTCCAAACTTGAAGTGCAAACGCTCTTACCGTAACATCCACAGAGAGCATCGTCCAGAACTTTTGCCCCAAACCTCTTCCCGAGCCCGGGAAGTGCTACTTGAGTATACTGTACATCAGAGTACTATAGTCCACTTACTCATACAATCGCACGATAGCCAGTGGTACCCTTCCCACCCATTATTCGACGATCGAGTGGACGGACTTACTCCCGATACTGCAAGGCATCAGTGTGACCACCAGCACTAGCACTGTCTCAAATAAATTCAACAACCACCACCAACGCCCCACCCCCCCCCTTCCCCCTTCAGCTTATCGATTCGCCGCCCTGCAGTATATGATAAACCTCAGGATTGAGTAACCAATGGTAAGTGCGGGGTAACCTGGCACCGATCTTAGGGCTTAGGGGAGATGCCTCGCTCCGTGCCGTTCCCGCAGCAGATTGTGACGGGGTGTGGAAATTAGCAACACTCGCATTAGTCCCTAGCTCAGAATTGCCGCTGGCGATATACAGTATCTTGAATGTATGGTAAGGGGCGCCTGCAGTTACTTTCAGACCAGTTGTCCTAATCGATCGAAGTCTAGCCATTAAAACATGAACCATTGGGATTCAATCGGGGAGAACTTCCTCTACTCTACGAGTACCGGTAGTCTGGTTCAGTTCAGTTCAGCACTCATTGTGTTAGTGAAACACAGGTACGGAATTCTGGACGGACGGTAACTATGAAAGAAATATTATTAGCCCGTTGCCATGCGAAGCGGAAAATCTTCAGCTCGAAAATTCAGATTCTTGCAGAGTCCAGATCTGCATCGTTAACTCGGCTAATGATACACGCAGTGCGGTTTGCAGCTCTCTTCTACTGTTTCCGGTACTTTGCGACATCTGTATGAAATATCGTGCTCTCAAACTATGAAACTGGACTTGCCTTTTCATAGCCTGTTCCGGCGACAAACCGCATTGTGGAGCTTCCATATGATATGTTGAAAGATCACGAGCTCTTCTGCAGATTATTATAGCTTCAATCTGGCGGCAGAAGGAGGTCCAGATCACCGACCCGTGTCTCATTCATCGCCTCCGGTTGTTCATACATCCAACATGGCTTGCTTGCTGTTCACCAACATGGCCAATTAATGAGCGGGCTCGGAAACACTAACTTGATGCTTCCGAGCTTCTTACAGATATCACATTCTATTTCCCGCAATTTACCGCCAAGTACGGGAAGAACACTATGAGCTCCCACCATTCTTCTTCTTCATCCTCCTCCTCCTCAGTATCCTAAGCCAAACTCTCCACTCAAAACCCCCAAGGGCTGGTCTTTCCGGCTTCAGCATTTTCTGCTCTTCAAGCCGTTCATAGTATACCGGAAGCCCCCGATCATCTACCGTACTCAATTAGTTGTGCAGTCAGCCCGCTTGGAGAAACTCCCCACTACACAGAACCGATAACACGATAACAGTCCTATGCAATAGAGAGAAAATAGGTTACAGATCAGTCAAGATCTCAATTCTGGCTACCATCTCCAGGTTCAATTCAATACCTTAGCAGATGTCCCCTAGGTACAAGAGATGGCAGGGCGTGGTAATCACCTGTCCTGGTATCTTCCCCCTTTATCTCAATTGAGCATTTATTATAGTTCAGTTTGCAAGTTTTCTCCCCACCTCTTCCCTGGAGGGGAGTGGAGTCACACACCAGCACACGTTTCTTGTATTCGAGTACAAATACTCCACGGTATAGAACTTATTACTGATATCCGTATCAAATACCATGTTCCGAACACTTGTACCAACACCGGTAGTCAGTGACGGTACCTGTCGAGCCCCATATACGGCCGACGACATCCAATCACGCACGACACTTCGAGACCACCCTCAAGCCACATAAGGCGTCTCTCCCCCGAAGTGAAGAACAGGCAAGCAGGCAAACGTAAGGAAAATAAACCACATTCTAGAATTCCCCCACTGTCGCACGTACATAAACCAGACCCAATCAGCTTCATTGATTGAGCACTGTAGGGTACTGCACTAGCCACTCGTTCCGGGCTTGCACAAGTGCCATAAGTTACGGCCCGGAATATGGTACCAGCCTAGACCTCCCCCCACCTACACACACACCTTTTTTTTCTGAATATAGTACTCCCAATAAGGTTGTTACATGAGCTTCTCAACGGTAAATGCACAATCCCGTGTCCGCCCCCTAACTTGCAGTACAGTACTCAAAGACTAGCAAGGCTCCCCCCCCTGGAGACCTCGAGTGCGGCGTTCGCTCCAGTAGGTGTTCCGCTAACCTTTTTTCCCTCCTTCTTTCTTTCTGTCTTCCCTTCCGCCCGGCTTGCCAGGGCCTCGGGGTTGCCGGGCATGAGGGATCAAGCAGAAGCAAGGAAGAAAGATATCAGATTAGATGGCTTATCTGATGATCTGATCGGACTTTCGAAATTTTCATTGTACACCCTCGTTCACAAAGTTTTCGCGGAAAGAGAGGTACTGTGACAAGGTCTTGGTGGTAACGAACGTAGCAATACAAGGAATTGCTGGATACAGACAGCCCAAATTATGCGGGGCAACAAACTTACCCACCAAGTTTGACAATGGCCCCTCCACATACTCAAGCTTACAGTTCACGATATGAATGAAACCGCGATATTGCTTAGATGTCATATCTGGGAATGAGCAATGAGCAGATAGCCCATGAGTGTGGTATTCCACCATCAACAATTTGAAGTATTGTCAAGAGATACCAAGCTTGAGGCCATATACATGATGCACCATGATCAGGACAACCTTCCAAGAGGTCATATTAAATGGTAGCTTCAAAATATACTAGTATTTGGGTTTCTCGTATAATAGACCTCCGGCAAGTTACTAGCAATGAGGATGTTATTGTAAAATATGAAATTCAGTCATTCCATACCCACCAATCTCTTATATTGCTACTTTCGTTACCGCCAAGACCTTGCCACAGTACCTCTCTTTCCGCGAAAACTTTGCGAACGAGGGCGTACAGTACATATAAGTAGATGTGTGCCAATCAGTTCAATCACGCTCCATGTCCATTACAACCAGTCAAAGAAAAAACCACACCAAATTTTTCGCCAAGCTTTTCTCTCATTGGCCAAAAACCTTTTATCACAGCCTTGCACTTTACCCCTCTTTTGGGCTAAAGACTTTTATCACTTCCAATGGATTCCTAGGTGTCCTCATCCTCCTCCTGTAAGGGAAAGGGGAAGAAGAAGCCTCATGCTCCCCCAGACCACACCACACCACCTCAGGGAACTAGATGGACCACCATCACTGGCGAGTCCTCCTTTTCCCCAATCTTCACCAGGCCTCAAGGCCCCTCCTCACCTAAGCAACCATGAAGCAACACCTCCTCTTCTCTGCCTGCCATCCCAGATGGAGTCAGGGCCAGCAACCCATGTGTCACCTGCTTCAATCACCTTTTTGTTAAGATTGCAGTAGAGACTGGCATGACCGAAATCAACCTCACCCCCAAAATCCTTGTCTTTATTAAGATGATAGATGTCATACAAGCAGACTACAGGAGAGCTATCAGTGGCCTTCAAGAGGAGATTGATGTCCTTAACTCTGAGCTTGACCAGCTCCCAGCTTCTCCTCCTCAACCCCCCACTGCCACCGAATTATACCCAGACACCCACATGGCCCCAAAGTCAACCTGTGCTCTTGCTCAGCAACCCGCCCCCCTTTCTGTCCCCATTCCTGCTTCTGTTGGTGCCCCTACTTGGGTGACAGTCATCAAGAAAGGGAAGAAGAGGGCACCCACCTCCTCAAAGCCAGCCCCTGCAGCCAAACCACCCTCCCTGACTAATGCCCCTGCTCCTCAGAAGGGCATCACCATGAGAGAAAGAAGACTAGTCATTAAACACGATGCCTCTCCCCTCTCTCCGACTGCAATGGGGCTCTGGGACTCTATCAACAACGCCCCCTCCTCCATATACATTCAGACCATCTCCCTCACAGGGGACAATGTCACCATCACTACTATGGAATCAGTTAACACGACTTTGCTTAACATCAAGACCTCTACCTTCTTACACTTGATCCCTGAAGCCACCACTGTCCACCTGGACATACCAGCTATGCAACTCCTTATCTATAGCCTCCCCACTTCACACTCCCTCACCACTATCATGATAGAACTCACTACCTTCAACTCTGGCCTTGTTCTAACCCAGCAGCCAAGATGGCTCACCTCTGATGAATCATGCACTGGTAAGTCTGCCTCCATTGCTATCATCACTATCATTGGTCCCAAGGCTCCTCTCTTTATCAGTAAGTGACTCTCAGCCTTCTCCCCTACATTCAGGACCAAGCATCACCTTCGATTCAACACTTTCACTCAGTGCTCCAACTGCCATCACTTTGGACACCACAGCAACAAATGTGCCAACCCCTCTTCATGCTACTGGTGCACCCTCCCACACTTGACTGGTGACCACTCTTGCCCCACAGTAACCTGCTGCCTGTGGGGCCACCCCTGTGACTACTTCACTCCGAGATGTATCAACTGTGATGGCCCACATAAATCTCACTCTCCTGGCTGTCCCACTCGCCCTCAATACCACGATTCGTCTGACAAGGAAGTACTCAAGAAGGTAGTGATGGTCACTTACCGAGTTAGCTTAAGCCTCTGTGACATGCAACCCCTGACCTGGAAGCAATGGTGGTTGTTCTTTAATTACTTAGTGTTTTACTTGGATGGGCATGTTTGGGTAGCATTTGTATTACTTTACTTTATTTTGTTAGTTACTGGCTGTGGTGCATGGTGAAAAGTTTTTCACAATTGATCAGGCCCTTAGGGTCCTAGGAAAAGGAGGGATACTTCTTTTGTTTTGCATTTGTTTTATGGTTTTGTTTTTGTCATAGCCCTTAAGGCTCCACAAAGATTCTTGTACCTTAACAACGAATATATGAGATAAAAAAATAAAAATAAAAAAAAAGTACCAATCATTTCAATCAGTTCATGTTATCTGATCTGCAGCATCTGCAGATGATACTCATACAAGCATGCCATTTAGAATATAATGGTTGTTATACACATCACCAAAAATAATGTCTACTGCCAGGTGCATCCTGTGCATCTGACACACAGGTTGCACATAACAATAACTGTTAACCAAGATGAGACATTGAAGTGAGATTGCATCCTGACATTGAGGCATGCGCTGAGTGCATCTCGACAGAATCTAGACATGCACCCCTATGCCTGGTGTGCCCTGACAATGCCTGGCACTTCGCGGTTGCATCTTGATAATATCTGGTCCTCAACTGTTGCATCCTAAGGCTGTCTGGTCCTAAGCGAGTACATCATAATAATATCTAAGGAAAGCATCTAAAATTCAAAACTCCTGACATGAGCATACCAGCAGTGTGACCCATATATAGGACTTAGGTCACAAAGTTTCTTTTTGTAAAACTATTTCAATTTCATCTATTCTATATAAATTTATAACTAGTATACATGAGCAAGATAGATTTCGCATAAGCATTCCTTTAATAGACAAATACTAGTTCCTTCACAGGCTATAGCTTCCCAGGGACTGATGCCAGGAGGATGTGGGAGGGGGAGTTGGAAAGCTGGCATCGAGGGGTTTCTGGAATATGTCTGACGGGTTCGAGTAAACATCTGGGCATCGAAATATCTATCTTCAAAATTAGCAGAAATTTACCAGTAAAGACCATTTATATAGAAGCCTGTAGCTCGGTGGAAGCTAATGCCAGCAGCATATAGAAGGCGCCGTTGGAAAGCTGACATTGAGGGGATTTCAGAACATGTCTGATGGGCATAAGTGAATGGCTGGGCGTCGAGATATCTGTCTTCAAAGTTAGCAGAAATTCACTAGTAAAGATCATTCCTATAGCAACCTGTAGCTCAGCAGGAACTAATGCCAGGAGGTTGTGGGAGGTGGCATTGGAAGGCTAGCATCAAGGGGATTCCTGAACATGTCCGATGGGCATGAGTGAACATCTGAGCATTGAGATATCTGTCTTCAAAGTTAGTAGAAATTCACCAGTAAAGACCATTTCTATAGTAGCCTGTAGCTTGACGGAAACTGATGCCAGCAAGATATAGAAGGTGCTGTTGGAAAGATGGCATTGAGGGAATTCCAGAACATATCTGATAGACACAAGCGAATGGCTGGGTGTCGAGATAACTGTCTTCAAGTTTAGTAGAAATTTACTGGTAAAGACTATTTCTATAGCAACCTGTAGCTCAGTGGAGACTGATGCCAAGAGGACATAGGAGGCACCATTGGAACGCTGGCACTGAGGGGATTCAGAAACACATCTGATGGGCATGGGCAAATGGCTGGGCGTTGAGATATCTGTCTTCAAAGTTAGCAGAAATTGACTAGTAAAGACTATTTCTATAGCAGCCTGTAGCTCAGTGGGAACTGATGTTAGAAGGACATAGGAGGTGGCACTGAAAGGCTGGCATCGAGGGGATTTCAGAACATGTCTGATGAGCATGAGCAAACATCTGGGCGTCGAGATATCTGTCTTCAAAGTTAGCAGAAATTCACTAGTAAAGATCATTTCCATAGTGGCCTGTAGCTCAGGGGAAACTGATGCCAGGAGGACGTGGGAGGCAGCATTGTAATGCTGGCATCGAGGGGATTCTGGAACATATCTGATGGGCACAGGTGAACATCTGGGCATCGAGATATCTGTCTTCAAAGTTAGCAGAAATTCACTGGTAAAGACCATTTCCATAGTGGCCTGTAGCTCAGCGGGAACCGATGCCAGGAGGATGTGGGAGGTGGTGTTGGAAAGCTGGCATCGAGGGGTTTCTGGAACATATTTGATAAGTACAAGCGAACATCTGGGTATCGAGATACCTGTCTTCAAAGTTAGCAGAAATTTACTAGTAAAGACCAGTTCCATAGTAGCCTGTAGCTCGGCGGAGACTAATAGCAGAAGGTTGTGGGAGGTGCCGTTGGAAGGCTGACATCAAGGGGATTCAGAAACACATCTGACAGGTGTGAGCAAATGTCTGGGCGTCAAGATATCTGTCTTCAAAGTTAGCAGAAATTTATTAGTAAAGACTATTTCTATAAAAGCCTGTAGCTCAACAGGGACTGATGCCAGGAGGATGTGGGAGGTGCCATTGGAAAGCTGGCATCAAGGAGATTCAGAAACATATCTGATGAATGCAAACAAATATCTGGGTATCGAGATATCTGTCTTTAAAGTTAGCAGGAATTCACTGGTAAAGACTATTTCTATAGCAGCCTGTCACTCGGTGGAGAGTGATGCCAGGAGGATGTGGGAGGTGGTATTGGAAAGCTGGCATCGAGGAAATTCGGAAACATGTCTGAGAGGTGTGAGCAAATATCTGGTCATCAAGATAACTGTCTTTAAAGTTAGCAGAAATTTACTAATAAAGACTATTTCTATAATAGCCAATGACACCATGAGGAACTATGCTAGAAGTTAGCTGAAGGTTGCCTTAGAACTCTGACTCCAACATCATATCAGGATATTAGGGTGTCAAGATATTGGTCTTTGATGTTACCAGATTATAGTTTGCAGGATTTATTAATAGTAGATGTAGATGTTGAATGTAACTAAAAAGAATGATCAGAAAACGCATGTATGAAAACATAACACACTGTGTTACCTAAGATATCACAAATATCACTTGTTTTTACAATGAATGCAACTGTTATATTTGCTCCCTTGAGAGTTATGAGAATGAAATCGACTTGGATATCAGTGTATCATATTATTTCATCAAATTGAGGATCTCTATGCAGGGTTCTAATCTCCATTTCAAGACAACTAATCCCCATAGAGCCTACGATTTAACAAAAAGGGGCAAAGGAGATCATGTTAACTCCTGTTAAGCAGTCTTAACTTTTGTTAACCTACTGTTAATTATGTGCTTGGGTGATCAAACCTTGCCCCAGCACTACCCAATTTGACAAGATAATATGCTATTTGAGTCTTCTCCTTTTTTCATGCCTAATTTGGTTTAGCTTTAACAGTCAGTGGCTAATATATGGCTGGCTGCAACCTTATGTCTAATCCAAGCTCAGGAGGCAAGTGAGCATCCCTGCAGAACTCAGGATGCAATCCAGTATCCAATCCAAACTCAAGAGGTAATGGAGCATCCCTTCAGAACTCAGGATACATTAGGTGCAACTGAGTGTAGCTTCCCAACTCAGGATGCAACTGAGTGTCCCACACAAACTCAGGATGTACCAGGTGTAATGTAAGCTCATGTACCAGGTTTTCAGCTAACCCTAGTTTTCGGCCATGACAACAACCACATTCTACATTAAATATCGTACAGAAAATACTGTCAATCACTACCACAACATGGATACCCAGGAGAAATCAATCACTCTAGCCTTAACAGCAATTGAGAATGGCACCTCAGAGAGAAAGGCAGTGAAAGAATATGGTGTTCCCCACACAACACTCCAAATTTGTCGCTTGGGGGGATCAACCACGAGCTCTAGACACCATCATCAATAGTGCCTGTCACCAGATCAAGAAAGATATTTATGTGACTGGATTGTAGACCAGGAGGGATGTGGATATGCCCCATCACACTCCCGGACAAGAGAAATAACTACTCTTATCCTCATCAATTCTGGTGACACCAAACCTCTCGGAAAGAAGTGGGTTCCCCACTTCATGAAACGCAACCCATGTATTGCAAACTTAATTGGCAAGCCAACTGAGTCCGCTCACATTCGGAGTACCCAACAGCAGTTTATCGAACACTTTTACCAGCGGTTTGATACCATTCGGGCTTGTCATAATACCCAGCAGAGTGATATCTGGAACATGGATGAGTATGATATTGCATTAGGTGTCTGTACCAACTCTGTAGTATTAGGAGCAAGTGGAAAGTGCCAAACCTACATCTAATCACCTGAAAATCATGAGTGGGTGTCAGTAATTGAGGCAATTAATGCCTCTGGTCATCATATCCAGCCCTTAATAATGTTTCAGGGGAAGGATATCCAGACATCATGGTTCACTGTCAAGAACATACCAGATTGGCTTGTTACCACCACTTCCAAGGGTTGGACCTTCAATGATATTGGATTACGCTGGCTGCAAGAAGTATTCCTTCCAGAAACTACCCGCACTCTCACTGATGGCCAAACTGCACATCGGCTTCTGCTTTTGGATGGTCATGAGAGCCATGCTACTGTGGAGTTTATGTGGACTTGCAGACAGAACCAGGTTGATATCTTATATCTCCCAGCCCACTCAAGCCATGTCCTACAACTGCTAGACCTGGGTACATTCTCAACATTCAAGTCATGCTACTGCAAAGAAATTGCCGATCTTACCCACCTTGACGATGCTGCTCCGATAAAGAAGCATCGATTTGTTGAAGCTTATTAAAAAGCCCGGGCAGAAACCTTTACAACTCGAACTCTACAAGCAGGCTGGTTTACTGCTGGCCTTTTTCCTTGGAATCCCAATAAAACCCTTAACTCCTCTCAACTTCATAAAGTCACGACTGCACAAATTGCTTGTCCTACTTCTCCACCTCCGGTCATCCAACCACCTACCCCCCAACCCCCCTCTACACCAAAGTGGTCCAGCACCAGCAACTTTGAGACTCTTCTCAGAACTCCCAAACACCTCCAAGACATCCACTATACTGTTCAGAGATTGGGCCCGTTGACATGAGATCAACGAACCATTTTCCAGAAGGTGGAAAAAGGACTTGGGGAAGCTACAATCTGGGATAGCATCTTACATGTAACTAATGAGTGCCTCCGTATTCAAATCAATGAGTTAGAAAGTAAGAAGAAGAAGTGGAAGGTTATTCTAGATCCAAATACTATTTTTGCAAATGTAGAAAGTATAAAACAGTCATTGGAGGAGGCAGAGAAGGCGCAAGGGGAGGCAGAAGCAGACAAGGCCAAAATTGCAGAAAAAAGGGCTCAGGCAAAGGCAAAGGAGCCTTCTTTAGAAGAGGCAGCATTAAGAACCTCTAGAAATTTGCAAAAAGTACAAATGGAATCATGTATGTTTCAATGGGAGTTGTAAATCAAATATATTTT
>ML120352.1:1968354-2085706 GCA_003788595.2 Choiromyces venosus 120613-1
TATTATCAACTATAACGAAACTCGCTTTATCTTGCTTACCCTATTTTTCCACACTTTCCATCTTTCTCTCTCTTAATCTTTCTCTCCAAATTTCAGGTTATGAGCCCGTCTCTCTGAGCGCATAACTAATATCCTACGTCTACCTACGTCCACCTCGTTTCGTCCTACTTCATCTTGTTCCGCTTATCTCGTTTTGTTTTGTTCCGTTTCCTGCAAAAGCTTTCTTAGCTCCATTGCCACACCCTCATGACGGACCTCAGACCTTCAAGTGTTTATGGGGATGAACTCTACCATTGTAAGTATGGGGAAACAAGCAAGCTAACCCACTACAATTACGCACATTGGAAACGTGACGTTGAATTCTTTCTCCAGGCTGAATCCGCCCTAGCAATCATGCTCGGAGAAGAGATTAACCCAGGGGGTCGTGGAGCAGCAGACTTCGAACGCTGTTCTGGTAAAGCGGCTGCAATGATAAATGCATCCTGTCATTCATCTGTTAAGACCTATATTAACGGCATGAGAGATCCCCACCTCATGTGAGAGGAGCTAAAAAACAAAACTAGACACCACAAACACCCGCGCCAGCCGTACCGCAATCCTTAGAAGCTTTAACCAACTACGCCCTACTGGTAACTCCACTCTCGCGGAATATATAACCCGTCTACTAGAATGCCGTCAGGAGTTAGAAGGATCAGAACAAGCAATTCCAGATGAAACCTTCATCACGCACCTAATCACCACCCTGCCTGCGAAGTGTAACTCCATCATCGATATTATAACCAATCAGCTAGCAGAACGCCAGACAGTAGACTATGTGATCACCACCCTCATTGAATGGGAGACATCAGTTCGAAATCGACAAGGTGAAGTTGGATCGAATGCAGCTGTTGGCAATACGATGACATCCGGGAATGTCTTATTGTCTACGAGTAGAGAAGGTGGAGGCTTTTGCCATGGTGGAGGAGGACGAGGTCGATTTCAACAACGTGGAAGATATCGAAACAACCAAGTGGCTTCTCGAGCAGCCTTTTCGATCTCGTGTTGGTACTGTAATAAACAGGGTCATAAGCAAGAAGATTACCTTACGAAAAAGAAAGCAGATAAGGCACGATTGGAACGACCGCCAGCGAGAAGGGCTTCTTCAGCCAACGGTCCTTCGGAATCAGCTTTCATGACGGTGAAGGCGCTTATCACTGCCCCTCCTCGATCTCTCGGCAATGAGGCTTGGGTCATTGACTCAGGCGCCTCTCATCACATGTGCTATGAGAAGAAACTTTTTTGCACCCTTCAAACCCTGCCAATGCCGGTCAAGGTCTTGATGGGCGATGGCTCGTATATGATCGCAACAGCTTCCGGCCTCATCTCCCTTCGGCTTCCCAGTACCAGCATCTTGATCAATGCCCTCTTCATACCGCAACTCCAATACTGTCTACTCTCAGTTAGTAGGCTTTCGGTATGATATCATCTTTGGTTTATGGACAAGGTGTGCTATATAGGAGACATTTATGATAGAAGTGGTCCTAGTATAGTGCTTGGAAATTTAATTGATGGTCTGTATCAGTTACGTACCTCCCTTGTTTCAGCTCACGCTAGTTATAGTCAAAACACTAGCAATATGTCAGTTTTGGTTAATAGTGTGTCGCTATGGAAGATACCACTCACCTTGTGGCACCAGAGACTTGCCCACCTCAGTCTCGACACCATCAGACTCCTCGTTCCACCATCTGCCTACGATGATACATCGATCCCGCAAGGCATATGCGATGTATGCATCAAGTCTAAGCACCAACAGAAAATACAGCGAGCACCAGTCAAACACACGAAATGCCCATTTCAGTTAATTCACTCTGACCTTTGTGGGCCGATCACACCTGAATCGACATTGGGGCTCAAATACTTTATCGTGTATATCGATGACTTCTCACGATCGGTCTGGGTTTACTTCTTGCAATCGAAAACAGCAATCGAAGTCGTTTCTATTTTTCAGGAGTTCAAGGCATCTCTTGAGACTAAATACCCTGAATGGCCTATCGCACGACTCCGGTGCGACAATGGGCACAGAGAATACGACAACAGCCTCTTTCGCGGAATACTGGGTGTCTCGGGAATCTCATTCAAGCCTTCCCCTCCTTACACCCAACATAAAAATGGTGTTAGCGAACGGATGATTAGGACCCTCATTACCAAGGCATGAGCACTGTTGTTCGACTCCCAGCTACCTGATCAGTTCTGGGCCGAAGCGATTAATACCGCGGCATATTTACATGGCCGCTCTCCATCTCGATCCATACAAAATAAGACTCCCTACGAACAACTACACAATCGCAAACCGGATATTGGTCATCTTCGTCGGTTCGGATGTGTTGCATACAAGTTAATACCAGAGGAGCAAAGGCAAGGAAAGTTTGCCAAACGCGCACGGGAATGTGGATTCCTTAGGTACGTTCACGACACATCAAAGATCTGGAGACTTTGGGACCCAGTTGGAAAGCGCGTTGTCCAGGCTTCAGATGTGAAGTTTGACGAATCGCGGGTCATTGGAAACTCCGTTAGAGGCGATGATGAGTCTGATGCAGGTATACTGAGGACATTTATTGGAGATGCAGATGAGGATGACAATCACTCTTGCAAGCCAAGTCCTATTGGAAATGCAAGTGAGGATATCATGGAAGTTGATGATCACGCTTGCAAGCCAAATCAGTTGGAAGATGAGAATGAGGACATCATGGAAGATATGGGAGATGCAGATGAGGTCGTTGTTGAGAACAATCACCCTTGCATGCCTGAACTGCATCGAGAAGAGACTCCCGCCAACGGTATACCTACGTTACGAAGAGAATCCCGTAACCGAAACCGTCAGGTCCAAATCCCCGCCGAGAATATACCTGCGTTATGAAGAGAATCCCGTAACCGAAACCGCTGGGTCGAAATCCCCACCGAGGACATGCCTGCATTACGAAGATCATCCCGTAACCATCCGACAGCTTGCATGGCTGTCGAGGATAGCATCGTGGATGCTATGGTAGATGAGTGCGACCCGACTAGCTACCGAGAAGCACTTCATCAGTCGTGTTCAAAGTACTGGAAGAGTGTTATGAGAGAGGAATATCAGTCCCTCATGATGAACAAAACATGGTCTTATGTGAGCAGCGAGGTGATACCCACTCACATGAATATTATTGGATGCCGATGGGTATTCCGGAAGAAGACCAATCCAGATGGAAGTCTGAGATATAAAGCGCGCATGGTCATTAAGGGATATGAGCAGGTCCCTGGAGTTGACTTTGGAGACACGTTTGCACCTGTGGCAAAGCTTGTAAGCTTGCAGTTGATTTTAGCATATGCTTCACTCCATCGATGGGATGTGCATCATATGGATGTGGTAACTGCCTTTCTGAATCCCCCCATTGATAACCCCGTATACATGCAGCTTCCCGAAGGCATTGATTGGTTAGGTCCAGAAGTAGATTCGAAGAAGGTCTGTGAATTGAACAAGGCACTTTACGGACTTAAGCAAGCTCCCCGGCTATGGTATAAGCATATCGATCAATTCTTAATGTCGATCGACTTCCGGCGATCCGAAAATGATCCAAATTTATACATTCGATCATCTGGTCCTCAGAAAAGAGATATTCCCGAAGTTCTTATTCTACTCTATGTTGATGATCTACTGATAACTGCACAAGATACACAGAGTATTGAAGATGTGAAAACGCTACTGCACCAGAAATATCGAATGAACGATCTCGGAAGGATCCGTCAGTTCTTAGGCCTTGAAGTAACTTGGGCTAACTCCGACACTATTCAAGTACATCAATCACGGTTCATCACAACAATACTAAAACGCTTCGGTTTGAACAACTGTAATGGGGTAGCGACTCCTATGGAACCTGGCTTGAAGTTACGATCGTCACTGGATATGGACATGAGCCCATTGGTCGACACTGGTAACTATCAGTCCTTGATTGGAAGCCTAATGTACCTTGTCGTCGGCACATGACTGGATATTGCATTTGCAGTAGCCACACTAAGCAAGTTCAATTCGCGACCAAACACCACCCATCTTGCTGCCGCGAAACGCCTGCTCCGCTATCTCAGGCATTCGCAGAACCTCGCACTTACCTATAGAAAACCAAAGGAACCTAGCAGACATTACCAGAAGGACCTACATGGATATTCAGACTCCGACTATGCTGGCGACACAGAGGACCGAAAATCTACGAGTGGTTACACCTTCATCCTTGCCGGCGCTGCAGTCTCTTGGAGAGCGAAGAAGCAAAAGTTGGTTTCACTATCCACTTTGGAAGCTGAGTACATTGGTTACTCAGAAGCAGTAAGAGAAGGAATATGGATTAAACGTCTTTATGACGAGATTACCGGAGAAGTATCGGGACCTCTTCCTATTTCCTGCGATAATCAAGGAGCGATCGATATCACCAGGAATCCGAAGTTCCATGAGTGAACAAAGCATATCGATATCAAATATCACTTCGTCCGTACATCCTACGAGAACGGAAATATCGAACTCAATTACCTCCCGACCACTGAACAAACCGCCGATGTTCTCACGAAATCACTGCCCCGCGATGCTCATTGGAAACACACCTTATGCTTAGGTCTCGTAAAGGTAGTTTAGGCTTTGATTAGTCTTTTGGTTATTCTTGTTTCTATTCATTATTTCCTCCTCTTTTTTTTTTAACTTGTTTACTTTTCTTTTCTTTACCTGTATGGCGGCACTCTTTTTCCCTGATCACAAAATCCGACAGGTTTTTAATGAGGCCGGCCAAAGTTACCATGTCTTTCCTTTCATGTGTTTTCTTCCTTGCACTCTACGGGAGTACTAGGAAGAGTGGGAGTGTTGTCAGGAATGCGTTAAACGATTGTTGCCGGAATGACATTGGTACTTGGTATTAGGAATGTTGGTTGGTATTCGGAATGATGTGGTTGGTATTTGGAATGTGGATATTGTTGTTTGGAATGAGGGTTGGTACGGAATGAAAGGGAAATTCTGGTGGTTGTACAGGATTTTGGAGTGCATAAATAGTTGATGTTATCACCGTCAATGCTTAGAAAAAACAACCTTGATCATTTTCATAATTATTATCAACTATAACGAAACTCACTTTATCTTGCTTACCCTATTTTTCCACACTTTCCATCTTTCTCTCTCTTAATCTTTCTCTCCAAATTTCAAGGTGATGGTGAGTGCAAACGAGTGAGTATATATGAACTACTATACCGCATTGTGAATAGTACTCGACCAGCACAAACAGACAGAGCCGAAACGGCCTCTTTAGAAAAGGCACACTTATGTATCCCCTCAACCCCAGCATTTTCTGCAAAAGAAGATTGAATGGATCTCTCCATCCACCCACCCACCCATCCTCTCCGTTTTGGAATAAAATAAAATAAGTTTTGGCTGGGTGGGATTCACTCCCTCCCTCCCTCAATTCAAGCAGAGGAGCAGAGGAGGGGAGAGCATAGCAGGACAGATTAGAAACAAACAACATCCCGCCCCATTTTTATTAATATTTTTTCTGCTACAACAATCAACCCTAGCCCTCACAGCTCCAAAAATGAAAGGAAAAAAGAAAGGAAAAAAAAGCATTTCTTCGTGTGTGCGTGGGATTGTGTATGGCGTGGCACTGGAAATCAGATGGAATATATATTGCCATACCGGTATTGGTCTTAGTTAAGCTCCAGACTTACCGCGCTGCGTGCACTGTATGTTAAATTATTTATGGCAGGGGAGGAAGCTTTATTATCTGCGTTCTGGTAGGCTAAGCTAGATTTTTTTCAGGGGGAATTGGGGGGGGGGGGGGTTATTGATATGTTGTTAAATCGTCAGGTGATGATGATAATTGAAGTTGGAGTTATGTATGGGGGGAGGTGATATGGTGAATTTTTTAAGGAGGGGGTTTCAAGATATAGTAGTTGGGGGGGATATGCCACAGATTGTTGTATGATGATATGATGTAGATGCAGGGTGGGAGATTTATAACTGGGACGTTCACAGAACGTCACTCGCTGAATAGAAATCGCAACTTTCTAACGTGAATTTGGAGAAATCTAATTTGCTGGCAGTGAAGTTAACTCTCCTTGCGAGTGAGTAACTGGCCGTGACAGACGAAAATGCATCTAGAGTAGTAAAGAACAAAACCACCCCCCCTCCTCCCTCCCAAACAAGTTCTCAACACCCCCTTCCTAGCTCCCATAAACCTTCCCCGCAACCCCCTCAGCATACCCCCTCTCCCTCATATTCCACCCCTCGACAAACTCCCTAACATACCCCGGCGCAACCCCACCAACCCCCTCCCCACCAGGCACCGGTTCCCCAAAGTTCTCCCAAACCGGCACAACGCCCGTCCACACCCTGCCCGTAACCTCCTCATTCTCCACATCCTTCCTCTCATCCCCCGGTCCAGCAGCGCGTACCTTCGCACTCGCACTGGAAACTTTAACCCTAAGCACACTGGTACTCGTCAACTCGGTCTCATCCGGCGGGATTCTCGTTCCCTCCCACCTTCCCGGCACCACACTTTCAGTGACCAATCTCATAGCGTAGAGTTTCTCCTCGACATCCTCAACGAGACTCGCACTACCATGTAGGACTGCAGAACGGTAGTTGTAAGAGTGAGAATTGGGGGTTAGGCTTAAGACTAAACCATCAAGTTTTGTTGCAGCGATGCAGATTGGTATGGATGGATTGGCACGGGAAAGGTTCATCAGGCGGCTGGAGACGTAGCCGTGCAAGTAGCAGTCCAGAGGCTCGGATTCATCGGCGCTGGGGTGCGTGAAGGAGCCCATTTGTCCGATCATTGGCAGGATTGTGGGCAGGGGAGGGGAGGTAGGGTCTTTTGGGTTGCTGGGGGTTAGGAAACTGACGTGTAGGACGGGAGTGCTGTTGATTATTTGGTGGATGGTGGTTGTGTCGTAGTGTGCTGCATTTTGTCTAAAAGTCAGTGGTACTATAGTTGGAGTGGGTGGTCCGGAGGGGAGGGAAGAGGGTTACCTCTATTGTTATACCTATTGACTTTACTTACCGAAGTCTTTGGATAGCTGAGTTCGTTCGACATCTTTGACTGTGGCAATTGCTGTTGTTTCCCAATGGTTGTGAAGTCGTTCGTCGTTGGTTGGGGGAGACTTTACTCTAGATATCCTCTAACTATGAGCGAGTCATAACCTCGTTGTAACTCAAACAAACCAAACCACGTGCGAAATAGGAAGTTTAACTTATCCGAACACCCTTAGAAAACCCTAAGCGGGGAAATAAGACCTTAGTACAGCAAGTATACGCATAAAGCTAGTCTCAACTTATCGATAAGAGAGGAATGTGGGTTCACACCCCAATGGCCAATCAACGAAACTCCATTGATTTCTGATACGGTACAAATTATTAGGTCATTCCGATGATCCATTAGATAATTTCAATTGAGATCTACAAGTGCCGTACAGTACAGTACAGTGCTCAAGGGTAAAATTATACCGAGGAACCTCATGTTCAAATTCTATAAATCTGCAATTTCTTTCTCCCCTAAGATATATAGCTAGAAAAGATAATATCATACTACTACATGCTCAATCTATGATATTCCCGCCAAAAAATATAAAAAACAATCCATTGAATGCAGAAAGGTATCATCAATCAGCCCAACCCCGACTTCACCTTCGCCTGTACTCGTACAACACGGTATTAAGCAAACGGACGAACGTCCAGCAGATAAAGAAAAAAGAAAAAGAAAAAAAAGCAACGCCGCGGCACACTTGATATCAATACAACTTCCAGTCTCAACGACCTCCCATATTAAGAAAGGACTATCATAGCCAGAGATTATTTAGTCTTCTTGCTCGTAGCGTTCATTGAGTTCCTCCGATTTGCCATCATCTCCTCTTTCTTCGCCAGTATTTCCCGTTGGATACCCTCGATATCTTTCATAGGATCATCGGGAAGGCCGAGTGCTCCTCCACGGAAATCGCTAGCACTTGGTGATCTGTGTAACCCTTCAGATGTGGCAGCCCTTCCGACTTTTGCCTTCAACTGCTGATTGAGCCAAGCCTTTCCGGGCGAACTGAAGAATAGCATAGAGAGGAGGATGCCAATATGAGCAAAGAACTATCAAACAAGAAAACACTGTTAGATACCAATCCGTGAGATGAATGAAGGCACAATTTCACTAACCTTAACTCGCCCCCAGAGTATGAGAGAGTTCTTAAAGTCCAAGATGATAAACGGCGCAACAATGTAGGAGAACCCAATTTGTGTCGCTATAAGACCAAAGATATCATACGCCCTCTTATACTTTCCGGGGGTCTTCCCGTCCGGTTCCATGAAGAATGGTCTAATGTGACGCCGGAAATCTGCATGCGAGACGAGATAATTAGCAACCGAATTGTCTGCCACGGGTAGGATAAATGAGTCATACATTTAGCGACCGTCTGGGCAAACGATGCCGTCAAGAACGTAAGGTAATATCCGGGAGAGATACCATGCCAAATGGCTGCGTACTGATTAGCTCGGCTCCTCACGTAAATCCTTAAAAACTCTTCGTACCTGATGTCCCAAAGGTAGCTAAAGAGCTTCTAAATCCTGGCCTCTCTCCCTTTGGCGTCACCCTCAGATAGACGTAGTTCTTTAACCACTTGTTCGTGTTCATGTTCCAAGACTCAAGGTAAGCTCTTGTATTCTCCGCTGTCTCGAGAGCCCAAGGGTTAACGTTTGTCAAACGATCCCAGCGAGGCTTCTTGTTCTCATCAAGACCGTTATACCCCAAACCGGAGAGTATACAAGCACCCTCGGTCAGGTACCAAGCACCATAATATTTCAGACGTGCCGTGAAACCCAAAGCGTATATGTACCAAATTCTACAATTGCAATTAGTTCCCGGTTCACAGCAACATAAAAGAGAGCATAATCACCTTCTCAGAAGGGAATATCCTAAAAATCTATCACTGAGAGCAAACTCAGTACTGTACCAGCTAGAAAACTTCATAAAAGCCGCAATCCAGCCGAGCCCACAAACAGCTTTCCAAATTGCCGGACGGTGACTCTTTGGGATTTTTCTCTTCCGCTTCGTAGTACCCTTAGTCGCGCCAGGAGTCGTAACGTCAAACATAGTGCAATCAATCCACCTTCGGTATTCCGCAAAATCAAATGCAGGTCCAGCGAACAATGATGGGAAAAACAGCTATCCAAAAATTAACACAAATGATCCCGAGTAGCCCAATAATAACATAAAAACTAACCACATATGCTGTGTAATCGAGGACACTGGGCATCACCGGCAACGCACGATCTTTCTGAAAAGCCGACAAGTCCTAAACTCACAAAAGTCAATCCCAAGTTGTGTTTAACAAAAACAGCCAGCAAGAACCAAACAATACACACCTCTTCAAGCAACCGACCATCATGCACCGACCAACAAAATGCCGTCAACTAAAACACCAAACCCGTCAGCCTCCACCCTCCTCCTCCAAATTTCCCCCACTCAACAAACCAACCTTCATAACCATAACCATCTGCGCCCCGGTAACATCCACAACCCCCGGGACCCCATGCAACTCCCGTTCGATATGAGAAATAAACATATGCCCCATCAAGTATACGAATCCAATCCATGGCATATACGGGCCGTGAACAAACTTCGCAATAGCGTACGCTCCCCCGGCACTAACACTCAGAGTCCGTAATCCCGTCCACAAATCAAAAACCCCGATCATGTAGAATAGCGACACCCTATTCGTCCATTCAATCAATCCACCTGTCAGTCAGCGACTCGAACATTCACCAGCCGGTTCATTGGTAGGAATCCATACCCAATCATGAACAAATTCTTCTTCGCAGGTTCCGCATCAGGTAATCGTTTGAGTACGCCGGCGAGAGGGTAGGATAGTAGTATGGTGAAGATGAGTTTTACTGTACATTCTCAAACAAAACAAAAATCACCGTTAGAGACAAATTCATGAGATTTTTTTTTTTTTTTTTCTCAGGAAAGGAGGGTGGAATGGAAGTTAAAACTTGCACTCATCCTTAGCTGCACCCGTGGCATTTTCCAACCAGGCAAAAGCTACGATACCGAAGGAACAAAAACGTTAGCAAAAACGTTTGAGGCTGAACAAAGAAAAAGAATAACTCACGATAGTCTATGAATGGTAGCATGGTGGTAGAGGCACCATGCAATTGGGATACTCTCGCGCAAAAAAAATTTTGGTTTTTGAGGAAGGTAAGGGGGGAAAGGAACCCGGCTCGGCGGCTCTTAGGATGACGAAGGTCATGTTGGTTAGACTGCAGATCATATTATGTCAGCCATTCTCAATCATTCACAATCTCCACGTGGAACTCTCATGTGGTATCACTCGCTCAACAGTTCCCAACTCAACCAGGGTCCAAGGTCATGTGTTTTCGCTTATCATAATGATATTGGATGTCGCTCTGATATCCTAGGACCTATCATTAATGGGCACTCTGCACTTTTAAACACAATTTAGTATGGGATAGCTTCATAATATTATCAAACAAAATCACAACAGAACCCGAAGGCCATGAAATCTGATATCAACGAAATAGTCATCAACCCAACAAACCTCAACATGGCCAACGGTACAGTGCGGGTGTTGACATGTTACACATGTCAAGATACTTTTTGTACACGTAAAATTACGCCTTAAAGAAGCAGGTGGTGAAGCAACCATAAGAGTATTTTGTTTTGAAAAATATTTAAACTACGAAATATTGTAAACACGGTGATAACAGCCAGCCAAACACTATCAGAGAAAGAAGAAAGGAACAGGGTTATGAAATAAGATGGACATCACAAAAGTCCACACAGCGCTCGGCCTTCCTTACAGCACCACCGAACCGAACCACACTTTATTCCGTTACAACATGCAATTCACATCATAACAAAACAAAAAAAACCGGATGTGGTTCGCTCGAAAAAAATGCACAAAAAATTAAAAAGCCTTCGAATAACAACTTTTCGATTTCTCTCCCTACTACTCCCGCCATATTTTGCTACCACCATCTTAAAACAACCCTTGATAGTTGAAAAAAAAGAAAAAACTGTCCACCCACTCTCCTTAGCAACTGTATTAAGATATTGACCTTCCAAGAACCTTGAACTTGTACCCGACCGGTCCGAAATTTTGTTTAGAAGCACCTAGAATGTGTCAGTATATCAGTTTATAACAAGAGTTTGGGAAAGGGAATATAAACATACTTGCGGTGGACGATGGAAGGTCCGCTCTCGTCGTACTCCTGCTTTGAGATCCACATTTGCTGGAAGGTAGAAAGGGAGGCAAGGATAGACCCTCCGATCCAGACAGCTATTGAAAATTAGCCAGGCAAACTTCCATTACGCGATATTAAAAACTTACAGTATTTTCTCTCTGGGGGAGCAATAATCTTGACCTTCATTGAAGAAGGAGCAAGGGATGTGATCTCCTTCTGCATACGGTCGGCAATACCAGGGTACATAGTAGTACCACCAGACATGACAATGTTTCCATAGAGATCCTTACGCACATCGACGTCACACTTCATGATAGAGTTGAAGGTGGTCACGTGGATACCACCGGACTCAAGACCAAGGACGGAAGGCTGGAAGAGAGCCTCAGGAGCACGGAATCGCTCGTTACCAATGGTGATAACCTGTCCGTCAGGAAGCTCATAAGACTTCTCCAAGCTAGATGATTGGGAGGCAGTCTGGATCTCCTGCTCAAAGTCGAGAGCAACATAGCAAAGCTTCTCCTTGATGTCACGAACGATTTCACGCTCGGCGGTGGTGTTGAAAGTGTAACCACGCTCAGCGAGAATCTTCATCAGGTAGTCGGTAAGATCACGTCCAGCCATGTCAACACGAGAGATGGCGTGGGGGAGGGCAAACCCTTCATAGATAGGGACAACGTGAGTGACACCATCACCAGAATCCAAAACGATACCAGTAGTGCGACCAGAGGCATACAGAGAAAGTACGGCCTGAATGGAGACGTAGAAGGCAGGTGCGTTGAAGGTTTCGAAAACAATCTGAGTCATCTTCTCACGATTGGACTTGGGGTTGATAGGAGCTTCAGTCAAAAGGACAGGGTGCTCCTCTGGTGCTACTCTCAACTCATTGTAGAAAGTGTGATGCCAGATCTTCTCCATGTCGTCCCAGTTTGTCACGACACCATGCTCAATGGGATATCTTAGAGTGAGGATACCACGCTTGGACTGAGCCTCATCTCCAACATAGGAGTCCTTCTGACCCATACCAATCATGATACTGAAACAGAGCAAAAACTCGTGTCAGCAATTATCCCATCTTCGTATAAAAAAGTTTGGTGCAACGTCGTATTTTTGGAGGGGATATCCCGTGACCGCGGGGCATCCAGGCAAAGAAAAAGCAAAAAAGAAAGAAGCCCGAAAATTGGGAAAATCATACCCATGATGACGAGGACGTCCGACAATGGATGCTATAGAAATGTCAGTAATCTTGAGTTGTACAATAAATAGCGGGGTACTAAATAGTTCCACCAACTCAAAAACAAAATGGAAAGAGGTACTTACGAAAAACGGCTCTGGGAGCATCATCTCCTGCGAAACCGGCTTTGCACATACCAGATCTATCAAAAGTTATCAGTATAAAGCTGCGGCTGAGTTTTCCAGTTATAAAGAATTGTTTACCCATTGTCAATAACGAGCTGAGAGTTTCAGATTGTGACGTTAGCTACATTCCCATACCACAACGCAACAACCCCACTTCAAGTTTCCTAGGAGCAAGACTGGATAAGGAGTAAACATACGGCGGCAACTTCGTCTGTAGATAACGAGAGTAGTTAGCAATTATGCCCTTCTAGCAAAAGCAAGTATTTTTTTCAAAGTATCAAAGTTGATAGTGAGCAAAAAGGAGCATATCAGGGGAATATTCACTGACCTTCCATGGCTGTTTTTAAGAAAGGTCTAGTTGATGAAAAAGCTAAGGAATTCGTAAACGTGATAAGCTCGAGGTAGGATTTTTAAAGTAACAGGGGGTCCGTCTACTCTAAGATGAAGTGGGTGGATGGGAGGTTTTTGTAGATGGATGGAGATGTTGACAGTCAGGAGGGAGGGAGAAAGGAGAAAGGAAGAAGAGGAGGAGAAGGGCCACACACAACCCACCGTCTACGACGCCCTGTTCCCTCCCAACCGCTGCCGCCCCCAAAAAGAAAAGAGCCTATATCCTTGGCGCTCACCAATGTCTTGGCATAGCAGCTAGGGAATTTACTATCGTAATACAGTTGCTTGAAAAGGCATACGAATTTCTTCTTTAGGCCTAAGAACGGTAGGTCCAAGTGCTGACGCGCAATTCTGACTGGTCAGCATTCGCCGCCACCTTGCACTCCGCTATTTTTAAATTCTATCGAGGAATTGCCGTTGTCCCATAAGGCCAGCTGTGTACTTGTATCGACTTGAGCACACCGACTTTGACCTGAAAAGTTCCTCTACGGTATCGATTGTAGGGATCTTTTCGGCAGAATACCGGTATTTCGGTAACCTCGGCCGACACTGCGGACCCCCCAGTCTCACCGTAAAAGATGCGGTATCATACGCGTCCAGCCTCATATGTTCCGAGTTTCTTGGCATTGGGTCAGACAATGGTTTACAGTAGCTAGGCATCTATCATGCGAGTACAAAAGACCCATCAAAAACTTCATGTCGTAACTCCCAAGAACATTCGTTACGCGGCTACGATCACCTTGTTTCTGATAAGAAACCCTATCCCCCGCGTCTAGAACTATAAATCAGTGGAGAAGAAGGATTTGAAGTTCCCACAGCTTACGAAGGCATCATCATAAGGCTTGTTTTGTCACAGATCTGGTCCTGGAAGTTGTATATATAAATGTTTCAGTGATGGAAGATAGACCAACGTAACACCTCTTGCACCCCTGGATTACGTTGCACCAACGGCGACACGAATGGGGCTACGAATAGCTTCATCACTACTATTAAACCTTTCCCGTAGAGCCCGTGTGACAAAGCGTTACCATATCACAGTCCATGATCACAGTAATAGCCCAGTATCTATGGTACTCTGATCACAACGCTCTTAATGCCTACGGTACTCGTAATGTAAGGTACAGCCCTGCCAAGAAAGTTCTCGTACCCGAGCATGTAGTACGGCGGTTTCTTGGCGAGTGTGGATGTATTCTCATGCACCAGTACTTTTATTATCGCGATAAAATAGACTACCATTTAATACGCCCGCCTCCCATAGCTATGATCGCTGGCAGCTGATTAGAAAGACTATCCGTAAGGGTATCTAAAACACATTGATCGATTGCCTCCCATTCCTCCAGCATGGCCTCCCATAATTTCTCCTCATTATTTGGTCTCCTTTCTATCACCATGATCATGATTACTCCAGTACTTGTACCTCCGCTTGAGATTACATCCATTCTCAAGTTACCAGGAAACAGCCATACCACATGGGTACAAGAACTTTCTTGACAGGGCTGTACATATCTCTTGCTGCTTTAACCCCCACACTAGCCCTCAAAATACTACATCATATCCACTACTCGCTGCAATAGAAGAAAGACTCAGTAATCTCTTAATCGTCCGGTGAGCATACGGGTTAAAAAGAGGAGCCGCGCAAATTCCCGTAGCTTAAGAGACTTCAAACGTCAGCATCTAGCAAAACAAAGCTTCCCAGAGGTTTCTGAGAGGGAAGAAGCCATAAAAGGCTTGGCACTAGGCCGTCATCTGCCAAGATTCCATCTGCTGATCCAATACGGTATCATACTAGGAGCCTATGATACCAATCAAGGCTCTTGCCGTGGGTTAGGGGTTCTGCATGCCATTTTCTTTGTTTAGACATTCGCAACAGAGAATAGAGTTACGACGACTACCATAGTTTTTCCGAGAAGCCAAGAGCTCTGAAGTCATTTCAAGTTATTTTCCCTCCATCTTATCATGGTCACCGAGCTTTCTAAATCTGAAGCACGCGTACTCAAGATGACGAAAAGTAATGTCGGAAATGATAGCTTCTCTGGATCTGATTATCGGTAGTTGACCTCATCGTGTACATCGACGGTGCGGATGACGATATGAGGGCTTCACTATTATGTTCTCTTGTCTAGTTAGTCTACTTGGCATAGCACAGATCTGTTCGTGTGACTGCTAAGTCTATGTAGTATATTAGTCCTCTGTTCTTGCAGGAAATAGAAGATCCGTGTGTTGATAAAAAAAAAAAAACCTTGGATAAAAAGACATACATTTACAACAAGTAAATTGTGACATATACCGAGTGATAGTGGATGATTATGCAAGGTTGGATGCAGTGACATATGTTAATGGTTGAGCAAAAGAGGGGTGAAGCAATGACACCAAGAGCTAAAAAGAATTGATATGATGGTATCACAGAAGCAAACAGAATTGTAAGCGCTAAGTTATGCTTGACTAGGTGACCATGGCATAGATGACAAACAAGCAAACAAACCACATTCTCTCTTTAAGACGTAGAACACTGGGTCCACTCAAATTCTGACCTGGACCTACTTGACGCTTCTCCTCTCAAGTAGGATTGTCCTGAATCACATTGTGATTCGGGACAATTGGAATTAATACTAAAGAGTGACCCTATTCAAGAGCAGATTTTTCTTCCAGACTCTCAGAATCCGTAATCGCAACCCCCCTGAACAAGAAACTGTTCTTGGTTACCCCTTCATAACACACCGACAGCCTATCTTCGCTTCCTAGTTCCACATTGCGCTACTGACTGGTCATCATCCTGCTCGTCCTGGAGATTATAAACGAAAACCTAGACACTTCACCCCGCATACCTCCGAAATCAAGGATCGATCATCATGCAGTACAAGAATCTTTCTATATGCAGCAGCTAAAGCCTGTCGACTGGTACTTTTGTCATGTCAGTGAAGTTTTGTCTGAGCGCGCCCCCTTGAAATAGTTCACGAGGACCTTGTCCCCTACCGTACTCACGACAATTCCTGGTTGGTCTAACTGCCGAGAACTAGACAAAAGTGGCTTGTGCAACTCGTGGGTAGCGGGGATAATATGTGATATACTTTGGGCTTGCCAGAGAAGGCTATCACTGAGATAGTCAGATGGCATTAACCCCGTGAGAAGGGAATCAAATTCGGTTTGATGCTTTTTTAAGTTCTTTTCCGGCCGAGTTTAGGAGTACGGGCCTTTTTCTAACTGGTAAAGCTCGAGACATGACATGCTTCATAATGGCATGTAGCAGTAGGCTATTACTGGATAAGGATCTTTTGTTGTCCTCGTCTACGGCTTCAGCTTCTCAGAATAGCCAACAAGTTCAAATCTTACAACACATCCGGAATTCCGGATACCGCAATTGACCAACCATCACACCCTGGGCCAAAGACAACTACTGAAGACACCCCCTTAGATTACTTTCTGGGACAAGGTTAGGCAGCTATACTTTCACAGATATGCGGGACTTTTGAGCAAAAGCCGACATGACATTCTCGTGTCTCAGAGACAGATGAAGTCCCATCCATCCTCACATTTATTGTAATAAATACTGTGTTCTCACTAATACAATCTCTTTTAGTATACCTCGTTCTCAGAACCGTGCCATCTTCGGTCCCTAAAGCACGGACATCAGTTTGCTACCAAACCGCTCATTTTCCTTTCTGGCTCGCTGCGCTGTTAACGTTTTCACTGTGCAGCAAGGTGGTAATAACGGAAAATCAGCAGATTAACTCCGTCTCTGGGACTGAAATAACAAATGGAGCTCTTCAGATCCAATTTTACACGTCAAACTCGGCCAGGTCTGGGCGAGTCTCGCTTTCACTTGCTCGAAAAGGATGAGATCCGAGTGATATGGCATGATCATGGGTTAGGGTTCTCTTTGGGTGAATCGTCATGGTGGGGCAAATGAGGGAAACAACAAAATTGGCGGGGTTACAAGCTACCGAAGCAGACGTAAATTCCCGGTGACTTTACCTGCTAACTATACAGACCTAGAAACTTAGCATTATTGAAACATAGAGTCTCTTGCAAATCTAAGCACCGTAAAAAAAACTGCTTTCGAAAATGTTTCTCGGACGTCCATTGGCTTCTAGTGGCTTCTAATTTACGCCGTCACTGCGGTGCAAATTTCCAACATTCCCCCCTGATATCCCAGCCCTCATCCACAAGCACCTTCCGCTCAACAACCCCGCTAAACGTGAAATACCCAATACTCGAACCACTTTAGTCTACCTTTCCACAAACAGCCTCTGCACTACCTTCATCATGTCGGACCTGTCTAAGCTCCTTTCGTGGGGAATCGAGAATTCGGTTCCCTTGGACGACCCGAATTCAAATAACAAAAGAACCCAACTAGTACTTCCTACCCCTCCTCATCTTCCTTATCCCCTCAACAAACCATATTCTAACCATGATGAAAACCAGGATCCAGCACTCCTAGCCCAACTCTTTGGTGCGAATGTCAAAGACGACAGCGTCGTCATGCGCGAAGCGCTAGAAGCAATCCAGGACCCGGAAGTCACCATCGAAAATAAAGAAATCGCCTTCGACAACCTCGAAATGCTCGTCGAGAACCTGGATAACGCTAACAACCTCGAGAACCTCAAGCTCTGGCCTCCCCTGATCGCTCAGCTATCGGCGCCCGAGCAGCAGCTCCGCTTCATGGCGGCCTGGTGCATCGGGACTGCCGTCCAGAACAACCCAAAGTCTCAGGCGGCCATGTTCAAGCATGGGGGTGTGGCGAAGATTGTTGATCTGGTGCTTAGGGATCCGGAGGAGAGGGTCAGGACTAAGGCGGTTTATGCGCTTAGCAGTCAGATTAGAAATGAGGAGGAGTCGCTGAATTCTGCGGTGGAGTTGTTGCCAGATGAGATACTGGAGAAGGGAAGGCACGAGTATCGGGCGAATGATATGGAGGCTATCGATGAGTTGGTGAAGGCGCTGAGGGAGAGGACTAAGAAGGTTATCAGCCCTTAGGGGGCGTTTACGACGCGTTTACGACTTTCTGGGGGTTTCTAACGGTTCGGTCTATCTTATTTGTTCTGCTACGGTTACGAAAAAGGGTTCTTCTTTTCCCATTTGTCTTCTTTCTCTTTATCATTTTTCTTCTCTTATTATAGATATTCAAGTTTCGAGCACCAACTAGCTATCGGGTGTAAAAGTAAACCCTCATTATAAGCTTTCAAATACCCCCATTGCAAACACAATATCATAGCACGGGTACCTATCTTCAAGAAACCTGCGTCATACTGTGCTGTGCGGTACCGTAGTGTAAACCAACCAACCCCAGGGTTCACAACTCGCCACACGAAAAGCAAAAAAAAAAAAAAAAGGGCTTGAGGCTCTAAACCGTGACACCACGCTTCAACCTAACCTCATCTAACTTTCACTTCGTCTCACCTTTCACCTCACCTCAACCACCTCGCTGTCAATTACACACATCAAACAAACAACCACCACCTCCGTTATACACACACTCTCAACCAAAAAGAAAGCTACTGTACACACCCACCCTCTCCGAGAAAACCCCCCCCCCAATAACCAAACCGACAAAACCATGCCCCCAATCCGCACCAGTCGCAACCGAAAACCACCTCCAGAGGGCTTCGACGACATAGAAGACACCCTCCTAGAATTCGCCAACAAAATGAAAGACGGTAAACCTCCCCCCTCCTCCCTCCCCCACAACACCCCAACTAACATTTTTTTCCTTTTTCTTCTTCCTTTTGTCCTTCAGCGGAAAACGCCCCCCACGAAGGCAAGCGCAAGAACGAGAGCACCTGGGCCATCTTCCAGATCGCGCACCAGCGCTCACGCTACATCTACGACCTCTACTACGACAAGGAGGCGATAAGCAAGGACCTCTACACCTGGCTGTTGAAGCACGGCTACGCCGACGCGAACCTCATCGCCAAGTGGAAGAAGCAGGGCTACGAGAAGCTCTGCTGCCTCCGCTGCATCCAGGCGAAGGAGAATAACTTCAACGCTACGTGCATTTGCCGCGTGCCGAAGGCGAGGTTGGGGAAGGAGCAGGCGGTCGAGTGTGTGAGCTGTGGGTGTCGGGGGTGTGCTTCTGGGGATTAGGTTTGGAATGTAATGTGTATTATAGCTTTTTCCTCTCACTTTTCGTCCATTACTGGTAGCTTGGGGGGGATTGGATGGGATACGTTATGCCCCGCGTGCGTGCGTGCGTGCGTGCCGTCGAAATGATCACGAACTTTTTTTATTTTTTATTTTAAAAACAGGATAAAGATATCAAACTCCATAGTTTAGTTTAGTTTATTCGTCTCATACCATACCGAAGCCTCCATACCTCAATCTACATTCCCCCCAACACCATTCCCACCCACCACGGTACGGGGGTATATATACCGTAGGCAATCCCCCATTCCAACAACAACCCTTCAAATTCACGGAAAAAAAAAAATCACTCCACATTTCTTACATTGGTATGATATAGCATTTCCCGCTTCTTATCCATAAGTTCGAGTTAATTCCCATACACAACGTATGCCCTTCATAGTTACCCCCCGGCGCAAAAGAAAGTGAAAAAAAAAAAAGGATTAAACACTACCAAACCAAGCCCACTCCATACCACCAATACGATACGTAAACAAGTAGTGAATGCCCGCCCGCTCCAAACTATACTCTGCCCCGCCCATTCGCAACGTGCCGAGGTGGGTGTGGTGGGGTCCATAAGAGATATATAGTCACATATCACCAAAAACCAGAAAAGAGGAGAATAGAAAAGTAGAATATAAAAATAAAAAAAACGAACCCCGCTATGCACTTCCTTTCCTACCAGCCAACTAACCAACCAAATAAAAACAAGAAGATAAAAACAAGAAAATAAAATAAAAAAAGGCTTTATGCATGATCTCCCCTCCCCTTGGAAAGATGTTTAAATAGTACATAAAAAGCCCCCACCCTAAACCATAAGCACACAAAAGTAAAGTAAGGGTAAGAAAAAACAAGATGGATAAAATAAAAAAAATAAAAAGACAAATAACCACCCAAAAACAAGATAGATAAAAGTGTTGTGGGATCCAACCTAGGAAATACACAAAGATAGATGGATAGATAGAAAGAGAACACCCCCACCGACCAACCAACCAACCAACCAACCAACCAGCCTAGAACCCCGAATTGCGGACAGAACAAAGATGAAAAGGAAAAGGAAAAGGAGAAAGGTACAGGATTTTCCGAATAAAGGGAAGAAATAAAACGCACGCCTGGATAGATGATTGATATGCACTTCAACCTTAGCCTTCCGTTGTTAAGTTAAGTCGTGGGGCGTCGTCAGGGTCGTTATGAAATAAAATGAAATAAAAAATGGAACAGAATGGGTATGAATAGGAGTATCATAGATATAAAAAAAAAAGAGGGAGGAATAAAAAAGGATAATAAATAATAAATAAAAAAAGTAGAAGAAAAACACAAACACAAAAAAAAAAGGAATTCGCTCCATGTTACTTTTTTTTCTCAATCGATTTCCCCCAAAATGCCCCGCTCCAAAAAAGACAAAATAAGACATTTCCGTCGTTTCGGTCGTAAAAAAAAAAAACACACACAGACATACACACACATGTATATATATCATACTACTTTTTCAACCTGGGAAAAGGTGATTATCAAAAGTCCGTAGTATGACTCCTCCCAAGATCCGGTCTACCAGGCGTTGTAGATGGAGATCCGAAGCCGTCCGTGGTAAACTTCTCATACCCACTCTTCATCACGCCGAAAACGTCCACGCCAAAGACGTCCGGGGGCTCGAGGAAGCCTTCGCCGAGAAGGTCTGCAGAGCGTAGCCCGCCGTCGTAGCTCCGCCGTACTTCCCGCCGCTTGTCCGCCCGCTTGTCGGGGGAGCCGAAGCACGCTCTCGAAACGATGGTCTCGATGTCGTCCTGTGCATTGTCGTTGCTGTTGTCCATGCCAAAGTTGCCGGACGTGAGCTCGGCGAAGGCGGCGCCCCAGGGATTGTCCTCCAGGACGCCAATGTCCCGGGACGGGGACTTCACGAGCTGGCTCACGCGGTCACGGTGGATTCGGAGACTGGTTGCCGGACTAACTGACATTGGTGGGTTCTGTGGGCGGAGCATGGTTGCTGGGGTAAGAGGTGGGAGCATTGGGTTGTTATCGTAGTTTCGGACGGGTGATGAGGTCAGGAAGCTCATTCCCCCTCCAAGGGTATTCCTACGGATGGGGCTTTCGTGTGAAGAATGTCTAATCCGGGCGATATCCTCCTCAGCCCTGCCCCGCTTAATTCTAGGTCTATCTTCCTCAATGGTAGGTCGTACAACCGACGATTCTAGCGATGAGAAATAGCCACTATCTCCCATGGGAGGTGCTTTTCGCTTTCGGTTGGTCGACGGGAACATGGGTGGAGGGGTTGAGTCACGATGTGGTTGGATTTGACTGCGGGTGATTGGTGGTGAAGAGCACATGATAGGGGGTGGTGGAGATGATCGTGTTGCGGCATTGCCGTGGGGAGAAGATGGTCGAAACACGTCATCATCATCATCTGGCATTCGTCGTGGTTCAGGACTAGCACTTCTAGTTGCATCGGACGACAATGTCAACAATTCCTCTAACGCCGCCTCCTTATCCTCAATAGTATCTGCACTATCAGCGTGCTCAGTGGAATCGGCATGCTCAACATGTATCTCGATTATGGGCTCAGGGTGTGACATATTTTCCATCTCTTCCAGCATCAAAGCTTTTGATGCAGCCGAACTCTTCTTGGAGTGTGATCCGGACTTGCGTGAGTTTTTGTTCTTCATGAACTGATGCTCGAAACCAGTTCCAACAACCCAATAATTCCCCTTTCCAGGATCATCTTTAGGACGCTCCTGCTTGACGAATGCCTTGTTGAGTGATAGATTGTGCCTAATACTATTCTGCCATCCATTATTCGATGTTCGGTAGTATAGGAAGGTGTCTGCGATCCATTTATATATCTGGGCGAGTGTTAATCTTTGCGAAGGAGCCCGAAGGATGGCCATGCCGATGAGTGTAGCGTAGCTGTATGGTGGTTTTCTTCCATCATCCACGATCACTGGAGGTTCCCAGACAAGTGGCTCATCCTTTGCTGGTGAAGACGCGTTTTGTGAGATGTTTTTTTCCCGCAGAATCTTCTTCTCCTTAATGGGTGCTGCCTCCATCAATGCTCGCCGAGGGGCCGGCTTCAGACCTGTTAATGGCTTTCCACCATGGTGGTCGTCAGAGGATCTAGGTTCAGGCGACACGTTCTCCTTTCCAAAGCTCGTCTTGGATGACGAGAAACTGGTGAAGAAGGCAGCCTGGGTTTTTCTTAGCTGGGCAGCGGGCATCGGGGCGAACGAGGTATTGAATACAGAGATTGGAGGTTTTTTCAATGGGGAATCAGTGGAGAACGCGTCGGGCTCCGGTGGAGGCATCGATATCCTGTCAAAGGTATTCTGGAGCACACGCTTGGGTAAAGGGATGCGACTCGAGTACTTTGGATTATTGAGGACTTGGTTCTGTCTGGAGTGAAGCTTCTTTTTAGAAGGGGATGATGAAGGACCGACAATGGGAGGACGGAACATTATGGGCTGCAAGTTGCCGTTGGTGAGTTGTAAGGGGTTAGAGGAAGCTGACGAGGGGGGGAAGGTTGGGGTCGATGCCGAGCCGGGTTCTGATGAGGGTCCGAGCGCATCTCGGTGGATCTTTAACGGGGGCAAACGCGTCGAGAGCATGACTTTTCCGCCCCAAAAAATTCACAAAGTCAAAGGCGAAGGGGGTCTGGATCTAGGATCGCGTGGAAAACGCGTGATTGAGGGCGTTGAGTCGAGGAATTCCGGCGATAACGATGCTAAAAGGGGGGGATTGAGGCGTGAACGCGAGAATGGTACGTGACTCAGCAAAGCGGAATGAAATAGGGTTATGGTACGACCCAGCGACTTTTTTTTTTTTTTTTTTCTGTGCCAGACAAAGAAAGATTTCTCGGTAAGTTTTCTATTCGGGACTAATGACTTTTCTCCCCTCTCTCCATTTCTCTCTCTTCTATGCCTCTTCTTTTTTTCTTCTTCTTATGTGTGTATGTCTTCCCGCCTCTTGAATATCAAGTGAGAGCGTGGAAGTAAAATAAAAAAGTGGTGACTTGAAGGAGTAAGAGCAACGAATGAAGGGAGTAAGGGCACAAACCACAAGATTATAATGCACCGGTTGGCCAACCCAAAGGATAAAGAAATGCAGGTGCCTAATGCAATAAAGTAGTAGTATTTGCAGCTCGGTGAAGTTAAGGTGAGGGGGTACGTACAATCGTCCGAAGGGTAAGGGAGAAATCCGATTAAAGAGATAGAGAAAAGAGTGGACGATGGTATTTGTATAAGCGGAGGAGGAGGAGGAAGAAGAAGATTCACGATAATCCGTAAGTTAGATCTGGGGGAAGGAAGGGGGGGTTGAGGAATGAGGGGAGTGGAGGGGCGCGGTGGTGGGGGAGGGGTGTTTTTGTATCCTGTTGCGCGGAACACAGAACGAGAAGGAAGAAAAAAATTTAGATCCAAGAAAACGAGCAAAGAAACACTGGAGACAGACAGACAGACTAACTGACTGAAAATCGCGCTTGGTGATATAATACCCCGTCCTTTCTCGAATTATAAACGCGACATTACTACTCGTTACCGGTATTTACCACATGTCAAAACCATCTATTATTACTATTCTACAAGTAAAGGCAGAGAGAGAGAGAGAGAGAGAGAGAGAGAGGGAAAGCTTCAAGCAAGCAAACATCCAAACTTCAAACCCTTTCTCTCTCAAGCAAGTCAACCCTGACGTACTAATCTACTTAATAACCAACCTGATCACCTCTCGATCATGCAAGTTTGTTTTTCTTCTTTTCTCAACCTAACTGTACTGTAACCACTCACTTTCCCCCTTCTTACTATACAAACCCCCGAAAGTCCCCAAAATCTCCTTGGTTGAACCTGCCGTACGTACCGTAACGGTACACTAAGTACGGTACTATAATACCCCGTGCATACATACCGTACATATAACCAACTGCACACTTTACGAGTCTCTGAGACGCCCGCTTGTCTGTCCGCCTCTTATCTACCTGTGGCAGGTGAGTACGGTAGGTAGGTAGGCAACTCTCTCTTTGCCCGGATCCAATAGACCAAACCTGGCCTGTCTTGGAGAACTCACTCAGCAGCTACCGTACCGTAGTCTACTGTACCAGACAGAAAGATGCGTTGTCCATCCAGCCCAATCCCACTCCACCTCATTTCCTCTTTCGAACGGTTACCCTAAAGCGCGTGACAGTAGTAATTGATCCACTCAGAGATCGCAGCTGGCAGTACCGTAGCAAAGCAAGCAAAAGCAATGTTGCAGTTAATCAAGAGAAAAACAGTAGCTAGGTTATCCATATCATATCTGGCTGGTTGGGATGGATAATACGGTATGCATCTTTTGCATTAGACCCAAACTACTTCTTACCGTACAAGTATTGTAGACCCCCAGACAGGCTTGCCAGTCATGCTGCGAGGGAGAAAGGGAGGGGATACGGTAAAAAAAAGGGGACTTGGCGATCCAAGAAGCGAGAATAACCGGTATCTGAGATTATTACCTACCGGTAAATCCATCGCGTCCAAATCTGCTTTTCCATCTCTCATTTCGCGACATTTCGTGACATTTCCGTGTAGAGACACGGCTACGTACCGTACTACCGTTCACCCATTCAACCTGCTTGTACTTACTTCCTACTTTCAGAAGGAATAGTGATACCGGTATAGTTTGGGAAACACAAGATCAGTTGATTATGAATTAGAGCAATTAAGTTAATCCGCTATTCTTGGAGACTGCCAATCGCGTTAATCAATCCAAACTTTCTCCCATTTCGCGATCAAGCGTACGATACAAGCGTTAAAAAAGCTTTCGATCCGAGACAGCCCAAGTCTGGAGAGACGCCCCCCTTATCGACAAGAAAAGAATTTAATATCCACCACCTCTGCCCTACGCTATCATATCTAAGTTAGCTTTAAAAAAACCACAGACTCCTTCTTTGCCTTCTGAAGAGTGTCAGAAGACGCGCGCTCAAGTTTATCTTCAGCTACAGGAGCCATCACGAGAACCGTTCCGTCTATTTAAACAAAATATAACGGTTAGAAGAATTGTGAGAGTTTCCAAAAATCTCACTTATGCATTCTCCCCTCGGATTATAGTTTTTGTCTTCTGCTGCTAGTTCTAGACTTTTCGCCTACCCCGGCTCCTTGAAAAAAGTCTGCGACGTGTCCGAGATGTTAGCCAAGTGAGTTAGTCGTCGTAAAGCTCGAAGCTTCAGACAGAAGCCTCCCATACTGTGCATACCGGCGCTCGAGCTATTGTGCGTGCTAACGGCGCGCGGGTACGATATCCTTTCTTTCTCTCGTGAACCAAAAATGCTCTGACATTCAGACACACAATAACTGTGCGCACCGCACGCACTCTTGCAGGTTTTATCACCACAGTTCTATGCATCCCCAAGCGTGGCGCGCTCCATACTGTAGAAACGGGAGATGTTCCTGCGAGAAGCAGCCGACTAATCACATGGCGTCGATGGGAATCGTAACCCGTCGGTAGTGCACAATCTCCACATCCATCGCATGTTCGCCTCCTGGACTCGGTGTTCTATGGGGGCTCTACTCTAATCATTGAGCCGCAAGCAATACCATGATTGATTGAATCAATTGATCGCGGGTAATCAATTCCTACTTTTCAGCTCCAAATCGCCCACTTTGCAGTGCTCAAAAGGTACTTACCCATCTCTTGTGCAGATTGCAATTAAAGGCCAGTACCACGCCAAGGCGTTTCATCAAAAATACCCACGCCACAACCGTGATTCCTAAAGAGTTTCAAGCCACTCCTAGCCTTAGGGCTAGCCCATACGATATCATTCTCCCCATTGGCACTAATCTGCCAGGCAGCGTGCTCACACACGCAGGGGGTGTCAGTCGAGTGTTCACAAAGACTCACTCGAACCGACAAGGGTAAGGTGGACAACGCATAGTTATTCGAGCGTGCTATTACTATCGGGACCCCGGGACCACCCCTTTTTTGGGGACGTGAGAGGGTTGATGGGGCTGCTTTTAGAGGTTGGGTCCGTTCCCCGTGATGGAGGTATTACCGGTTCCGTAGGGGTGCGCAAGTGCAAGTGGAGAGGAAGGGGAGGGTTCGGGATGCGGAAGGGCTTGTTGGAGCAAAGGAAGGAAGGAAGGAAGGAAGGGAGGAAAGAAAGAAGACGAGCATGGGGTGTCACTCGGGTTTGGCCAGGTTGTGAGGGTTTTTAATGTAAAGGCCCGGTTTGTGCTTCTGAGAGGATGACACCGCATTACCTGGATTTCGCTTATAGTTTAGCGATGAAGATACTTGTAGAAATCAGGATAGGGGAAGTGAAAAGGGGAATATAAAGTGGATGGCAGTTTATGCCATCCGTAGGATTTTTTCTCCTCAAGTGTATCCTTGGAAGTTTAATGTGACGTTACCGGCGGCATGCTCCATGATGCGCTCCTCTACCAGTACCCTTCCCTCTCCTCCAAGTAAACTTCACGCGTAGCAACCTGTCAAAAGCCACGAGCACAGAAAAAGGGGGCGATATAAAACGTGAATCCCGTGAAAAGCGAACGAAAATAAGTGAGAAATAAAAACCCTTTTCGGTAATCTGCTTCGCTAGAATAAGTTACAGTGTCAGCTTGTCCCTGAAAATTTTTTTCCTGAACATGCAGTGCTCCATCCCACGTTTGCCGGGTATTACGATACTAAACCCCCACCTAACTAGGGATGCTACCGTAATAAAGGTTCGACTTTGTGTAATTTGATGACTTAGTCCTCAGTTAACGTAAGGAGCCCTATGCCTATCCCTGACTTTTGGATTGGCTTATGAGCACGGAAATCGGTTGTGAATGACGTTTTGAACGGGGAGAAAGACGGACACGATCCTATGAAGTGTGATGGTGAAGTTAGTAGTTTAAGAGTATGGCTATTTCTTGAGATCCTCGTTCCTGGTGGTGGGATTAGCGTGATGTTGTGGCTGGGGTACCCATATAAACTGTGGGAAGTCGTGGCTTTCGTCGAAACATCACTCGGCTCTCTCGCCGGCTATGTCAAAATTCGTGACGGGGCTCGTGGTTTGCGGATTGGGACTAAGTGAATCTCAATTGAGATCTTACGAGAGATCGGAGCGGCAAAGAACCTTCGAATAGGGCGAAGACCGTGCGGAACACCTCTCAGAAGCTAGCATGGGCATCAATGATCCGAAAGACTCATTGTGCACAGTGCTGGAGAGTATAATCCTCTCGAAAGATACTCACCAACAAACTGCATCATATACAGAAACAGGAGAACAACTCCAGACTGAGACCTGAGTTAGTTAAAAGAATAAGAGTCACCACCCGACTTCTCTTGAACAAAGGAAGCCGGAACCGTGCTCCCAGATCCTTCCACACCGATACCCGAGAGTCCACACTCAACACAAGAACTCAACCCCCATCACCCTATTCAAAACCAAAAACGCACAAAAGAGCACAAGATCTCACCTCCCTCCTCCTTTTTCACCCCACGCACGAACACGAAGAACATCACCGCCAACTAAGAACCACACAAAACCTTGTATCATACAAGAAAAAACCACCGCAAGAATGGCATACATGCACAAGTGATCACTCGTTCCGAAAACCCCCACCCCCGGGGGCAAGAACTGCACATCCCGATTTGTTAACTGGGGGTGTGATCACCATGATGGTCATCTACTGTATGCGGTAAACTGGTATAGCGAGGGTTAGACAAAGAGGGCACGTCGACTCCACATACACTCGCACCCCGCCATCCCGGATCACGCTGAACCGGATATATACCCCGCTGAACCGGATATATACCCCACTGAACCGGAAAGAATCTTTGACACCTCCAATTTTTCACAGAATTTCCCCCCCGTTGAAACCGGAAAAAGGGGGGGGGCTTCGGATTCGTATGAGGGTTTTGGGAAATCTTACCCCCTGTCTATATGTAGAATGTTGGTCTGCTGAACCGGATACCGTGACTCCTGTCGGTAAAGCTAAACTAAAAAGAGGGGAGGAAAAAAAAAGGAGGGGCCAGGTGTGATACTGGGAAAAAAAGAGGATGGGCAGAAAAAGTGCATAAACTGACTGTACTCATTGCTGGATGCCAATGTCATTGCTGTTAGTGCGAAGTCTCTATCCATTTGTTTTTATCGCCCACAATGCCATCTACGAAATCGACCAAGAAGGTTTGGATTAACCGCTTTACGGAAATACGAACTTTGCTGCCTTTGCGCACAATATCCTCAAATGAAGTTGAACTGGGAGATGGAGGCAGAGTGTGTCGCTGCTAGCAGTGATTCGGTGGAGGATGAAAGAACATGCAACATGTGTGGCTACTAGATGGACGGCCAAAAGTGTTGATGCTGCCTGTGAAAATTTGTTAGGATAAAGAATGGGAATAAACCTTCTTTACTTTTCTTCAAATAATACCAACTCTCTCTCTGTTGTATACCCCGTTGTCCCTGATGAAATATGTGAAATCTGGTCATCCGGGATAGCGGGGTGCAAGTGTACTATAGAAAATAATGATGTTTAATAATTTCTTTGGTCGGGGGGGGCTTTTAGTACGAGTAGTGTGGCTCGAAGCTCGCTGCTATGTAATGTACGAGTAATATAAGTAGGATGTGTGGTGAAGAGATAACTTAAGTGATATCTCATGATCCCCCTTGCGTCATCTCGGCATTGAAATGGGCAGTCAATATCTCACATTTGCACAATTCTTTATAGGAGCCCTACGCTGCACATTGATCTGTCGCAGCTCCTTGCATGGATAGTAATCCATGTCCTTACTGTGCACATCCAGCACATGGTGTAAATTCGCACTCGCTGATGATGATGCATGATATGATGGGGTTGGATAACTACGGCACAGGAGAGTAGGGTGGAGTAGCGTAAGTAGGGGCTTGCTGTAAATATAACTTTTAGTTTATTTTATTTTATTCTATTCCATCCCGTGGAGCCGATAGCATAGTACAATACATGCACAAGCACGATGCTGCAAACAAATCCTACCATCCACCCATCCACCCATCAAGCATTACAAAACCCTCGCCGTCTAGAAACAATAGATCGGGTAAGGTAAAGACCAAAATCCCCATTTCTCCAAAAGAAAAAGATAAAAAAAACCCAAACCTGACCAAAGCCAACCAATCCAAAGCATAATATGCACATTATATAACCCCCGACCCCTTCCTTCCTTCCTTCTAACAAACTAAAGAAACTACCCCTCCTTAACAAACTTCTCATCCCTCCCAATCCCCGAACTCCCCCCTCCAACCGGCAATTCCCCACTAACCTTCTCCAGCGGGGGAGTAGTAGCGTTAGTGCCCAAAGCCCCGATGGCCGAAACAACACCCACGTCCGCATCATGATACTCCTCCCTCTTCCAAAACTTTCGATCACCATGCGCGATGCGGACAACCCAAGCCGGGAAGAAGCCGCCAGGGATTCTCCAAGTCCAGTGATCTTTGAGTTCCTTGCCATAGGGAACAATGCGTCCGCCGGAGGCCATCTCGATGATCCAAGCGCCGGTGTTGAGGATGATGTATGTGATGATACCAGCGATGAGGCCATAGGCGATAGAGTATGTGAAAGGCATGACCATGATTGTCACGAACGCTGGTATTCCGTCGCCCGGGTAGGACCAGTTTATGTCTGCGGCTGCTTTCATCATCATACTCCCCACGATGATGAGCGTGGAACCGGTTGCCCACGGTGGGATGCTGGCGAATATCGGGGCAAAGAAGACGGAGATGAAGAAGCAGATTCCTGTCACCATTGCTGTTATCCCCGTTATCCCACCTTCGGAAATGCCGGCGCCCGATTCGATATATGCGGTTACGGGCGGGGAGCCGAAGAGTGAGCCTAGGGAGATGCCGAGGGCGTCGACGATGTAGGCCATGGCTGAGCCCTCGAAGTCTTGCCCAGTGGAGTGCATTAGTTTGGGGTTTTTGGGGTTCGGGGAGGAGGGTAGGTACCTTGAGTGCGCTCGTCTATGAAACCGGCGAAGCGGGCCATGGAGTACAGGGTACCTGTGCAATCAAGGATATCGACGTAGAGGAAGGTTATGAGTGCTGAGTTTTTTCCAAGAGATTATTTATTAGTTGGTGAAACAATGTTTCATTCATTCGACGTCACTCACCCAAGCCAAATTGACCACCGGCACCGGACAGGTCCCATTCTTGCGCAACGAGAACCTTTTGTATCTATTTCTTCGTGAGCGGGGGAGAGAACCTCAAGCGGGAGGATAGTGGAAGACCTTATGAAAAGCAACCACATTCTTGAAAAAGTCGAATCTCTGGTTTCCCTCAGGAGTGTTGGGGAAGTAGGTAACCTCCGTAGGTCTTGGCCACGAGATAATCGATACAAGAGCAATACCAGCAATGATGGCACCCTTAACTCTACACAAACCAATCAGCAACCGCCACCACCACCACTTCAACCCCACACAACCCCACCACCACCAAAAACACAAAAACGCAACCCCTACCGATACATCATCAAAAACGCCGTAACAATCCCACCACAAAAGATACCAATCCAAAGCGTAGGATTCCTCATCTTTTGCCCCTCACAAACCCCCGTAATCTTATCCTTAAACTCAGGCTTGCACCCAGCGAGGTCCAGCGGTGTGGACACAGCGCCGGTGATCGCGCCGATACCAGCAGAGTAGGTGAGGCCGATAAGCGCAAGGTAGAGCCCGATGCCAGCTCCGGTAGCGAGTTTGATGGAAGCAGGGATGGCGCGGGCGAGCCACTGACGCAGTCCCAATATCGACAAACCAACGAAGATGAACCCCTCCACGAAGACGGCCGTCACGGCGAGCCTGTAAGGCACGGGACCAGAACCGTGGTAGCCGACGACCTGGTATGCAAAGTAGGCGTTCAATCCCATTCCCGGAGCGCACGCGATCGGAATGTTCGCTCCGAGGCCCATGAAGAAGGAGGTTAATGCTGCGATTGCGGCCGTCGCCGTTACTAAATCCCTTTGCACGATGCCCACGCATAACATGTATTCTTCGTTCTTGTCGCATACTGGGTCGTCGGCTGTTGGAGTGCAGACACAGGTTCCGCCGGATTGTGATGTGATGTTTGCATTTACGGCTATGATGTAACTATGAACCAGAAAAACGTAATTTAGTTATAATAGTGGGAAGAAAAAAAAAGAAAAAAAAAATCCGATGAAGACCAAGCGAGACAGCGGGAAAGCACAGGGATGGATAGATATGGATGGACGGAGAAAGGAGAGACAAACGCCATAGCAAAGAAACTAAAAAAATCCTCGGGAACACTATCATCAGCAACTATGCGGCGAAGGTTCGGATTAATTGTTAGTTTGACAGATTGATAGATAGACACTCACGTAGCGAGCCCCGCCCGAATCTCCGTAAAGAATCGTGAACCCTTTCGTTCCTTTCTATGACCAGAGTTCCCCAGTCGAAAGTATCGACCGAATGGACTATCGGCCACACGCCTGTTTGTCCGATCAATCCAAGTCATTGCTCTCTCTCTTTCCTTTCTTATTCCTTCCTTCCAACAAAACACTCGTAGAAGAAGGATCGTATCGTAAGATGAAGAGCAAGAGCAGGTAGGGTAGAATGGCAGAAGAAGAAGTAATAAATATCCCACAAAAGTCCCAAGTCCAGACGGATGGAAGAAATTTTTTTTTTAGTATAATAGATATGCCAGAGTAGACCAGACCTACAACTAGCCAGCTCTTTTTTTTTCTTCTTTCCGTTCGGAATTTCTCAAACAACTACCTACTACAGTACTGGTAAGATACCGTAGATAAGATCCTGTTGCTTACGGGTACAGTACTTGTATTTTCCGTTCCTTGCGGGGTCCCTGGGACCTTATTAAATACCAGTACCGAACGGTATGCATCTTTACAATGGATGTGGATCTGGCTTATCACACGCGGGTACGAAACGAGGAAAAAAACGAGAAACGAGATCCTGCAAGGATATTGGGAGTAAAAATTGTAGCTGCGGTATGTATGATGGCAAGCAGGAGGGTATTTTCGTGATGTGAGAGAAGAAAAGCAAAACAAGAAAGAAAAAAAGAAAAGAAAAAATGGAATACCGTAGAGTGGTGGTAGCAGGCGGTGGTGAAGCCTCATTCACATTCGCATTACCGTACCTACCTTACTCAATCGGAATAACAATGATATCAATTCCACTTTCCTTCCTTCTCCCCCTTCGTTTTCTTTTTCCTGGTAAACCTATCGTGCGATACCAATACATTATCTCTCCCTCCCTTCCTCCCAATCCAAAGCTCACCAAAGCCTGGCTCTATCTGTATGCGCAGCCTGGGAGCGTATGGTCCAGCGCAGTCCAGTACACTTCACTTCACTTCACTTCAATCCAATCCAATCCAATCCAATCCACGATACCAACTAACTAAACTAACGTAACTAACAATCCCGTGCAAAAAACCTTCCTCTTCCCTCGTCGGCAAACTCGCAAATCACGCACCAAGCCTTACACTTCCTCAATTCCCCATTCTAGAAACTAGACCCTAAGCAAGAGTGAGGCTAAAAAATGAAAAAACAAAGTCTCCACATCTGCCAGTGTCATACTAACCAACCCGGCTTATCCTGCACCCTCCGAATGGTTGAGTTATTCCAATCCGGACTAGGTCTGCCAGCATAATTGGCTAAATTCGAATGAAATGAACACAATGCGGTAGGTAGGTAGCTAGACGGGTAGGAAGAGTGGAAAATATTGGATTAATTATTGTATTGTCCCATTTTTGTACAAGTACCGGTACCGTATGTAGCGGCAGTGGTGGAGTTACTCGAGGCCTGCCTACTGGCAGAGAGTGGGTGAGACAGTGGTGTCACAAGATTTGATATCGTGCCGGTACTGAAAATATGATACTGCACCTTCACTCCTGCCGCACGAATAACGCGAGGGCAGCCGAACGAAACGAAACAAGACTCGGAACCCACCGTTGCCTGGATATTCGTACAGTATCGGCACTGTTCTAGAAAAACGAGGAGCGCCGCTTCCCATCGTACCGTATCTCCAAGGGTTTTCCCATGATATAATAAAAGCTTTGCTGTGTAATGTCATTCATGTCATTCCCCGGGCATCGTTTGGTTCGTTGGTTGGTTTGATAGATATGGTAGATTGATTGATTGAGTTCGCTTAGGTTCGTTCCGAACTTGGCGAGCGGGGGGTTCCGATGCGTGGTTGTGTTGGTTAGGTTAGGCTTTATCTGGGGGGAACGATAGTAATATGGTATGATAGGATACCGTACGGTCCGGTGGTCTTGGAAGCAGGAAGCAAAGTTCGGGCGGACCAGACCAGACCAGACTGATATTGCTCACTCACTCGCTCGCTACCCTCCGATGGAAGGGGTTCGGATGAGTGCTATCATTGGTTCTTCCTTGGTGATCTGATCACTAAGACTTTCTTGTTTTGTTTTTTGTTTTGTTTCGCTGTGATATCATACAACTAGTGGGTGGAAGATCTTGGCACCCCCCCCATTTTACACCAAAAGTATCCCACTTTATGAACTCAATGACCATGTTTTATGGAGAAAACAATAGGGGTAATTCTTACTGATAGCGGGAAATTTAATTATAGCTTCTTTGTGCTCTTAGGTTGTATTGGTCAAAAGTTGCCGCAGATATTCCACAGTTTTTTTATTTTTTTTTATCTGTTTTTATTTTCATTTAAGGTACAAAAAATCTGCATGCAGCCTCAATAGCTATTGCGTAAAAGAACCTTCAACCCAGGCCAGGCCCCGGAAAGCTATAGAAAAACCATGGTCTGAAGACCTGGTCGAAAAAACTATCCTAACAAGCAGCCACTCCTGTAAACTATAAAAATGTGAAATCCCACCAAAATCGCACAGTAACTAGGAAAACCAAAATCCTGATAGTGCACCTATCAAAGAAATCCTAAAACCCAAAACCTAATGAAAACCAAACCTGACTTATGGTTGCGAGCCTTGGCAAAAGTTGGATAGTAGTATCCATGGATGGAAGGGTCAGAGCTGGGGGGGGTCAAGAGGGAGCCAGGCACCTGGTAGGGGTGTGGCAGAAGTGAGGAACCCCAGAAACCTACCTGAATAGAGGGGGTGGAGTTGGCAGTAGGGTGGGTGCCAGCTGAGGAGAGGATGGATGGTTGTAAGGTACTAGCTGAAGTAGAATCGAAACCGACTGACCGTATTACCGCATCTCTTGTGTAGTCTCTTGTGATATGAGAGATGGCATCACTTGTAGAGGGGATCCCAGTGGTAGGAAGGTATTACAAACCTGGCATAGTTTGTAATGGTTTCACATGACATATGATTGAATGTCATAATATCTCATTTGTTAAAAGGGTTTGCACCTGACTCAGTTGAGTCATATGATGATATGTTTTTACACTATGACTCACAGTTGTGAGTCATAGTTGTTTATATTTAAATTTGATTAGTATGTTGAGCATTGACTCATATGTACGCATATGAGTCATAAGGACTAAGAGGCATGACTTCATTTATACGAGTCATGAGGTTTCATACATGACACCTTTAAGGTCATGGGATTTTCACACATAACCAAGTATGATCATGAGGTTATAGGTTACGTGAGTGTATGAGTCACAGTTGTGACTCATTTAACTTGTAAGTAGGTTGCTGGAAGAACTATATAAGGAGGTCGGTAGGACCTGATAGTTAGTTCTTCATGCAACCACCTAAGTTATTTCCTATCTTATAAGTTATCAATAAAAACACCTTTACACTCTTTATCTACAAGGACCAACTATCACAAAGAAGCAACAGGACTAATACCAGTTGGTGCTATAGGGATTTAGTATTGGCAAGAGTTAATATCTAAGATATAGTGTAAGACAATGAAGTATTAGAACTCACACATGAGAAGAGAAGTCAAGGTAAGTATTTCCCCGACAAATAGAAGAAAATAGAAGTCATTGCCTGTTACAAGATATAAGCTAGGAGAGATCTTATAGCCAATCATAATATTTGGTTGGGTCTCACAAGCAATACCCAATGACAAAATAGATTTCAAATTCTAGAGGTCACACAAGAACTTATGAGGACAGCTTCAGAAAGAGGGAGAACACCAAGTCCAGTCATACCAGAAGAAGGGTCATAATATAACAAGTCCTCAAGTGAGGAAGAAGAAAGAGAACTGAGAATGTCAGGTGCAGGACAAGCACAAGGCTTGGAACAGGCCACAGGCCTAAGACCAGATCCACCAGAAGAAGAATGATTTAGACAAGGCTCAAGACAAACTATAGACCCAAGACCAAATCTGCTCCCAGCAGAAGGAGAACCCCTGACACAGTTAGCTCAAATACTACAGGCAATGAAAAGTCTGAAGCTGAAGGTTAAACCACCAAGCACCTACATTGGAGAACAACAAGAACTTCGGAGTTGGCTAGTGGAACTACAGATCTACTTCCAAGCAGTGGGATGGGCACAAGAACATGATGAAGAAAATATCACCTATATGTCTAGCCTATTAAGGAAAGAGGCTAGTGTGTGGCTCACACCCTACACAGAAGGAATCAGAACAAAGAACTGGAACAATTGGGAAGAATTCAAGGTGGCAATCAAAATCCAATTTGGGGAGATCGATCCAAAGGGAGCAGCAAGGATATGTCTCAAAAACATGATTCAAGGAAACTAGACCATGATAGAATACTGGAATAAATTCAGACTGGCACAAACAGAAGCAGAATTAGATGACACGACAGCAGGAGAATGGTTATATACAGGCAAAAACCCAAGATTGCAAGAAGAATTTGACCACTACTATGAGATAATCATGGGAGTCGAAGAACTAGCAATATGGGCTATGGGCAAGGAAATTCAATTGACCATACTCAGAAATCTATGCCAAGCAAAGAAAGACAAGGCAGAGACATATGATACCCCAAGAAACAACAATGGCACCTTTAAGGCAGCACCTAAAGAAACCCCACAAGGGGATCCCATGGATCTGGATGCCACAAACCAGAGAAGGTACCAAAGGTCACCTCAGGAGGAATGGAAAAAACACATGAAAGAAGGATTATATTACCAATGTGGGAGGAAGGGACATATGGCAAAGTATTGCTAAGTCCAAAAAACCAATGTCAACAAGTTCAAGATTAGAGGAATGGAGGTGGAGAAAGAACAAGAAGAGGCTTTGAATGATGAAAGTCCCCAGGAATAGGTGGTCTCGGGGACAACATGATGAAACTCATCAAAAAAAGGACAACATCTCCAGGAAAGGATAGACCAGGGGACGGCAAGATGAAAACTATCAAAATAGCACACCTCCACTCAACAAGCATGAATAAAGAATTATGAAACCTCAAATCGGACCATATCATGGTCAAAGTACAACTCCATAATGAACAACAGTAAATATCAACAAATGCGATGAATAGACTCAGGGGCAACCGAAGATTTCATAGATCGCAACTTTGCTATAAGCCATCAGTTACCCCTAACAAAGATCAAAAAACCAAGGGATATATACATGGTAGATAGAATGGTGTCAGACGCAGGACCAATCACCCATGTCACAGAAATCCCTATGGACATTGGAAGCCACAAAGGGAAAGCAACTTTCCTAGTGGTGAACCTTGTCAAACACAAAGCCATCCTTGGTATGACATGGTTAAAAGAACACAACCCAAGGATTGATTGAGGAAAAGAAGAAATCACCTTCGATAGCGATAGGTGTAAGGCAGTATGCCTTGATGTATCCCTGATAGTATACACAATACCCAAAAAGAAAACAATTCAGGAAAATCTGAAAAGTCAGATTTTAAGAATCAGCATGAAGGAAGGACCCAACTACAAGGTTATGGTCAAAAAGCTGAGAGAGGATGTGGAATTACCTATGAGAGTTTCACAAAAGGTTGCAGGTAGTGACCTGTTGAGCATCAAAGGAGCCATAGTCCCAGCAAGAGGACAAAGGCTCATTGGGACAGGAATCTCAATGGAACCTCCAGAGAATACCCATGCCCGCATTGAACCCAGAAGTGGTTTGGCAAGCAAAAATGGCCTCACCATTAATGCTAGAGTCATAGATGTGGACTACACAGGAGAAATCTGGGTCCTATTGGCAAACCTGTCAGAAGTGAATTATGAGGTCCACAAAGGAGATAGGATTACTCAGATAATTATTGAAAAAATAGTCTTAACACCCTTCAAGGAAGTACAACAACTCCAACCCACAGAAAGGTGTGACCAAGGATTTGGCAGCATAGATCACCAAGGAGAAGGACCAATTCAGGACAAGAAAAAGCCATGAATAGCTTTTATCTCAGCACAAGCATTTGGCAGGATGCACAAAAAAGGAGAAATCACGGGAATCCTGAAATGGGACAATGCGAGACTTACGCTAGCAGCTACAACTATCAGCAATGAGCTAGCCTTGTAAAAAAAGGGAAAAGGCAGAAAAGAAACCTTGAAGCAAATAGTACCTAAGGAATATTACAATTTCTTAGATATATGTGAAGAAAAAGAAAGAACTGAATTACCACCGCATCAGGTGGCAGACCAAAAAATTGAAATACAAGTACTACAACCATTTATGAAGTTCTATCCCCTAAGAGGGGAAGAACTTAAGGAACTCAGAGAATACCTAGAAAAGAATCTAGAAAGATGATGGATAAGACCTTTGTCCTTGTCAGCAGGAGCACCCATACTTTTTGTCAAGAAAAAAGATGGCAGCTTAAGGCTCCGTATGGACTGCAGGGGCCTAAATGCAGTATCAAAAAAGGACCGATATCCATTACCATTGATAGGTGAAGCCTTGGATCAACTGCAAATGGCGAAATATTTCACCAAACTTGACATCAAAGATGCATACTAACATATACAGATCACCAAAGGAGATGAATAGAAGACAGCATTTAGAACACGATATGGACTATATGAATACATGGTCATGCCATTTGGATTAGCTAATGCACCAGCAACCTTCCAATGATGGGTCAATAATGCACTCAGTAAATACGTGGATATCAATTGCATAGCTTACCTGGATGATCTATTGGTATATTCAGATACCATAGAATAACATTGGAAAGATGTAGCCATGATACTAGCAAAACTCAAGGAAATTGGAGTTCACCTGAAACCTACAAAATGCGAATTCCATAAGGAAGAAACTGAATACCTAGGATTCATTATCAACATGGAAGGAGTACAAATGGACCCTACTAAAATAGATGCCATAAAAGTATGGATAATACTGGAGAAAGTCAAAGATATCCAAAGCTTTTTGGGATTCTGTAACTTCTACTGATGACTCATAGAAGGGTTTAGTAGAATAGCAAAACTGCTATACAACAGAACAAAGAAGAACCTGAAGTGGGAATGGGGAGAGCCAGAGCAGAAGGTATTTGAGAGTCTTGAGGAAAGGCTTACTACAGCACCAATACTAAGACACTTCGACCCAGAAGCACTGATCATGATCAAAACAGATGCATCCAATTATGTCTATTCTGGAATAATATTGCAACAAGATAAGGAAGGACTGTGGAAACCAATAGCCTATTGGTCAAAGACAATGACCAAGGCAGAATGTAACTATGACATCCATGACAAAGAACTCCTTGCAATCATACAAGCTCTCAAGGAATAGAGAAAGTATGTACAAGGAAGCCCACACACAGTCAAGATTCTTACAGATCACAAGAACCTTGTCCCAGTCACGACCACCAAAGCTCTGAATGGATGACAAATATGATAGAGTGAAGAGCTCAGCCAATACAACATCAAAATTGAATATAGACTAGGCAAGGAAGGGGCGAAACTGGATGCCCTCACATGGAGAACAAATGACATACCAATAGAAAAAGATGATCACATTACACAATGGCAAAGGATTCTTTTACCCAAAGAACAATTCTTCAATGATGAAGGATATACTTTGGGTTCAGAAGAAATTAACAATATGGAACTATGGACAATAGAAGATCAAGGAATAGAAAAGAATATCAGGGAAAAGACATCACAAGATACTTTACTTCAAGATATTTGAAAAACTATAGAAAGGAAAGATAAGGAATATCTGAAGGTTGCATTAGGGTCATGCAACTGGAAAGAAGGATATATGTAGTATGAAGGAAAAATCTGGTTACCAGAAGATGAACCGATAAGAACTGAAGCAATCAGAAGGGATCACAACACACCACAAAACAGACATGGCGCAACAGCCAAGACATTAGAATTAATACAATAAACATACTACTAGCCAGGCATGCACCAAGACATTAAGCAATATGTCAAAAACTGTGACATGTGTCAACAGATAAAACCAAGTCATCATGCGCCCTATGGACTACTACAACTACTGCCAATATTGGATAAACCATGGAAGTCTATCAGCATGAATTTCATTACAGACCTACCACTATTGAATGACTATGATGCCATATGGGTAGTTGTGGATCGTCTGAACAAGATGGCTCATTTCATACCTTGTTGGAAAGATATGAAAACAAAACAACTTATATGGCTATTTATGAAAAATATTTTCAAGCTGCATAGATTACCGAAACATATCATCAGTGATAAAGGTTCAATATTCACATCGGACCTATGGAAAGAGATGACCAAAGGATTGGACATCACATGAAAGATAAGCATAGCATTTCATCCTCAGATGGACAGACAAACAGAAAGATCAAATGCCTCACTAGAACAATTCCTATGGACATATGTGTAATATTCTTAACAAGACTGGGAAGGATGGCTATCATTTGCAGAATTCGCATACAATAACACATGACAAGATATTATCAAGACAACACACTTTTATGCGAATTATGGACACCACCTCATCAACGAACCTATGGGACATATAGGTTTACCAGAAATATTGGAAAAGGACGATATCAGCTGACTACAGGAACTCATCCAGACAGAAATATAAATGGCACAAAACAAAATGAGGGAAAACAATGATCAACACAGAAAACCCGATCTAAGACTGGAATCAGGAGATAAATTTTGGTTAATTACGAAGGACATTCAGACCACGAGACCATCAAAGAAACTGGACTACAGGAAGATCGGACCATACAGGATTATCAAAAAAATTGGAGAAAAAGCTTATAAGCTAGACCTCTCAGCCTCGATGAAAACAAAACATCTAGTCTTCTACATTAGCAAACTTGAACTCTACTCAGACAATCCTCTACCCTGATAAAAGAAACTTCCCCCTCCTCCTATTGAGATAGAAGGAGAAGATGAATACAAACTCGATCAAATCATTGATTTGACACTACATTACGGAAAACTACAATACTGAGTCAAGTGGACCAGTTACTGTGCACAATATGATCAAGAGTGGTACCTAGCTACCAACTTCAATAATGCTCAAAATACAGTCTCTACCTTCTACTAACAATATCTGTATAAGCCCGGACCCAGAAAATGAAGACTAGAGCAAAATATATTTTGAAGAAAAGAAAGACGAGCATGCAGCATACCACTTCACGGTATGCAGTAATAATGAATGCCCTATCTACAAGGATGTGAAAGAAAGACACGACTTCTGGCCCACAGCCAGAACAGTAACTACTACCTCGAATAACTCCAGTGATACCAATAGCTGGGAAAAGAACTGGGAATTATTCCCAACATTCATACCAAAAGAACCAAAACATGAGAGGATTGATGCAAAGGATTGCATGCAAACCCAATGCTCTTTCTACCAAGGAGGAAAGAAAAAAGTGAGATGGGGAGAAAACCAGATTTCAGGGACGAAACCAGAGGAAAAAGAGGGGGATAATAAGTTCATATAGAAGGAAGACCTACAGAAAACGATCGAAGACCAGCAAAAGAGGCTGGAACAACTGCAAAGAATACTAGATGGAGCAGGAAGGTCCATCGAACGTCTAAGAGGGGAAGAAAAAGGCCTGAGACTCAGGAATAATGCCTTGAAAAAAGATTTGGAGAGGGAAAGATACGCAAGGAGAGAGGTAGAAAAAAGGATTAGGAAAATCTCCCATGAAGTGGGAAGATTGCAAGAGAATGTGGATCGAGATGTATACTATGAAAGGTACCATCACAGATCCTCAAAGGACTGAGGATTTAGGAAAAGGGGAGCTAGTATTACAAACCTGGCATGGTTTGTAATGGTTTCACATGACATACAATTGAATGTCATAATATCTCATTTGTTAAAAGGGTTTGCACCTGACTCAGTTGAGTCATATGATGTTATATTTTCACACTATGACTCATGTATGAGTCATAGGGTCTCACATGACTTACAGTTGTGAGTCATAGTTGTTTATATTTAAATTTGATTGATATGTTGAGCATTGACTCATATGTGTGCATATGAGTCATAAGGACTAAGAGGCATGACTTCATTTATATGAGTCATGAGGTTTCACACATGACACCTTTAAGGTCATAGGACTTTTGTACATGACCAAGTATGATCATGAGGTTATAGGTTACATGAGTGTATGAGTCACAGTTGTCACTCATTTAATTTGTAAGTGGGTTGCTGGAAGAACTATATAAGGAGGTTGGTAGGACCTAATAGTTAGTTCTTCATGCAACCACCTAAGTTATTTCCTATCTTATAAGTTATCAATAAAAACACCTTTACACTCTTTATTTATAAGGACCAACTATCACAAAGAAGCAACAGGACTAATACCAGTTGGTGCTATCGGGATTTAGTATTGGCAAGAGTCAATATCTAAGATGTAGCGTAAGACAATGAAGTATTAGAACTCACACGTGAGAAGAGAAGTCGAGGTAAGTATTTCCCCTACTAATAGAAGAAAACAGAAGTTGTTGCCTGTTGCAAGATATAAGCTAGGAGAGATCTTATAGTCGATCATAACAGAAGGTATCAGGGGAGTGGATAGCGGGGCAGTAGGATGCTAGCTGATCATCTGGAGGGAGGGTAGTCGAAGAGGGGAGTGTTCACTCAGTGGGATGTACTATCAGTTATCACATTCATGTCTGACAATGCAGCCTCTTATGAAAAGGAGAATGGAGAAATTGACCGTGGACTGTTGAAGTATTTCCTCCTACTGCTAACTGTGCTCCCAGCCATCTGTAGAAAGACTGAATGAAAAAGCTCAACTATAGGATTCATTAAGCGAGGCAAAGCGAAAGCGGGGTAAGGGAGGCGACCAATATCTCAAGATGCTGGGAGAAGGGAAAGAACGTCCTCAGGAGGGTAGACCTCAAGAGGGAGGAAAGGAGGGGATGCCAAAATGTAAACAAGAGATGGAAAGTATTCTTCCTGACCCCCCCTAGGCAGGGGGGAGGAGAGAAAAAGTGGTGATGATTTCGCTCGCAGTCATGGTGTTGAGTCGTTCCCAAATAGGAAATAAATTTCAATGACTGGAGGTGTAGCGGAGATGGAGGATGCAGATATTCCACAGCTAACATCACACAAATGTATCTTTTGTATGGAGCACAATGACAAAACATACCTCCACCATTCTTGACAACATTTTTTTAATACAAAAAAATTGTTACAAGACAAATTCCCATGGACTCCCTGCTCCAATTTAATTGTCAGCATATTTTTATTTGCATCAAAAAGGCCTGACAAATGCCCATAAAGTACGATACTTTTGGTGCAAAATGGGGGGGAGGGGGGTGCCAAGATCTTCCACCCACTAGTTGTACAGTGCTTACTGCGCATAAACACCCCAAGGCTTTGGTACTGGTATGGTAGTCTAATTCTAGACCACCCGGACATCTCCATCTTCATATCTGTGGGGGGGAGTTCCATTGATCGCCCGAAGCCTATCCCTTCTCCTGCGGAGAATAGCAATTGGAGTGCAATATGCGGAAGAATGCTATCTTGGGTTTTCTGGAAAACGCGGGGATAGTATAATAGGAATTGAAGATAAGGCAGAGTAAGATATCGGGGTGTCAGATCTCCTGGTGCTTGGGATTTGGAAATCCGAGAGGTCTGTGGAGATGGAGATCGGGACGGTCTAGACTTTAGGGTTCGTAATATGGTTGAGTATTATGAAGCGCTTGCTACGGAGGGGCTGGTGGTTTGCTGAGGTGTTGATAGTTCAGGAGGTGTACGGCACTGAATTAGCAAAAGACATCGTACTGTAGTATTCGGGGGTACACTAAATAATGGAAAACTATTTCTGCAGATCCCATACAAATCTTTACGGAGACAGGGGTTATGCTTTCCGCTTTTAATGACCCCCCCCCAGGGAACCTGTGATGGGAGAGTAGTCCGGTAAAGTGCTGGAGGGAACTGTTTCTTCTTGGTATAATAGGGTAAAAATACAAAGAGTCCATAAATACTTACAGGACAAACAAAGATCTATTGTCCGCGTCAGGAAAGTTGGTCAACGCAGTGTACCAGTAGGCCATATACGTATCCCACAGCACGAAAGACTCGTTTACTCCATTCTCTACACTCCCAAGGACTACAGTATCAAAGAATCACATCACCGCCCATAGTCAGCTTTGCTCATGAGTGATATCTTGTACCGTATACACGGTACTCCAATTCCCAAATTACAATTACATACTGTAGTGTGCATCAACTGCAATCCAAGTGCACCAAAACCTCCAACTAAAGAAGAACAGGAGGAAACAAACGCTTTCCGCTGATATATACAGCCCTGTTAAGAAAGTTCTCGTACCCCCCCGCGTATTGTAGCGGTTTCTTGGTGAATATGGATGTATCCTCGTGTACCAGTACATTCATTATCACGATAAATTAGACTACCATTTAATATGCCCACCTCCACCAGCTATGATCGCTCACAGCCGATCGGGGAGGCTGTCTATAAGAGTATTGAGAGCAGATTGATCGATTGCCTCCCATTCCTCCGGCATGGCCTCCCATAGTTTCTCCTGGTTGTTTGCCTCCTTTCTGCCACTGTGATAATGATTACTTTAGTACCTCTACTTGAGATTACATACGCTCTCGCCAAGAAACCGCCACACTCCGAGGGGGTACGAGAACTTTCTTAACAGGGCTGTATATCCCACAGCAAACATAATTCTAGAACTACAGTATCTTGATACAATAGTCCATCCCTCCCCCCAAAGAAAAAAAAAGGCTGTAATTCTACATCACCGATACAACTCCCAACTATCGAAGAGAGGTACTGGAAGTATCGATTTAACAACTTTGATCATATGCCAGTGAGATCCAGATTGAGCCCATCACGTGTCTGTACTCCTGACTTTCACGCTCACATTTCTATTGGCAAGCAAGAGGCAAGTAGGTCGGGCTGGCTGGCAGTGTGCTCTATTCTGGTTCAGGGTTGAGTTTCGCGTGTCGTTCTGACTTGATATTGGATTGTGAGGCACACATCAAATAGCGATATATGGGATGAGTGGAAGCGTAAATTTCTGGATAGGCATTGTTGGTTGCTGATGTATTGTTCGGGAAATCCAGTGTTATGGAGAGGACTGTAAACTTTGACATGAATGGTTTCAGGCGTGCGGGATGCGGGATGCGAGTGCCTGGGTGTGGTCCACTGGGGTGTGCAATCACAGATGGAGAAGAAAAAAAAGGAAAGGAGGGTTATGTACAGAAGACAGAGGTTTGTAATGTGAGGTGCATTGAGAAATTGTCCCCGCCGCTTGATATGATAAACTAAGAAATCGGGGTAGACTATTGTGGTAACTTTCAAGAACAATGTGAAAACAAAAAGGGAGAAATAAAGAAAAGATACCATAAAATCCGTATCATATCAAACTTTTCTCACCACCACCGGTTATAGCACTCCCTTCGTACCTATAAACAATTAGCTTCTCCCCCCCTCACCCCCCTATCCTCCTAATCCGGGAAAACCTACTAGGTACCTCGTCACCCCCAATCCTACTCGTCGCCTCCCTAACCGCAATAGCAAGAGCCTTAAAAGCGCTCTCAGCCCGGTGATGATCATTCACCCCCTTAAGACAATCCACATGCACGGTAATCCCCGCAGCACAAGCAAAGCTCGTAATAACATGGGGAATCATCTCAGTGCTCAAATCCCCAATCCGCTCCCTCTTAAGTCCCAACTCGACAATGGCAAACGGACGACCGCTAAGGTCCACGACGGCGCGCGAGAGCGCCTCGTCCAGGGGTGCGAAGCCCGTGCCGAAACGCTTATATCCGCGGATCGGGCCGAGGGCTTGCTTGAATGCGGTGCCGAGGGCGATTGCGCAGTCTTCGGCTGTGTGGTGGTCGTCGACTGCAAAGAAAAAGTTAGTTAGCAACAGGCAGAAATGCGAAGCGGAGGGGGGGAAAGTAGTATCATACTGTAGAGGTCGCCTTGGCATCGTAGCCATAACGACCAGCCGGAGTGCTTTGCCAATGCATGGAGCATGTGGTCCAAGAAGCCGATGCCGGAGTTTACGGAGATGGACTGGGATTTTGAGATCTGGCTTGCGTGGGCGTCTTCTATTCCTGCGGAACCTTCTGGTAGGAGGGAGGAGAGGCTGCCTCCATCTAGTGATATTGCGAGCCGAATTTTGGTCTCGTTGGTGACGCGGGCGTGGTAGCAAGATCTTGTAGACATTTTGGCGGGTTTTTGTGCAGTGCAATTGGGAGTGGTGGTGTGGTAGTGGTGAGAGTGAGAACAATAGAGGGTTTGCGCAGTCAGACCTGGGTGGGAGTTATCAATAGTGTGGCTTGGGATTGTCGCTTGCATCAAGAGCACATGAAACTCACGAAAAAGGATGTTCTTGTTAAACTGAGTGCTTTCAAGAGGTTATTCTGTGGCCAACTATCAAGTATTTTGAAATCACCCTTGTTTGAAAAACACTTGAGAAGCATGGCTACGAAATCACACCCTCTCGAAGGAACAAAATTATGTTTGAGGATGTCATTTAGAGCCATCAATTCTAGGTTCGCCTTCAACCTTTTTACACCTTGACCAGGTGGGATCAAGCAACCAGGTTGCCGAGCCTTGCCGTTAACTTATGTTAACACCACCTAAGTCTTTCTGCGCAAACCCTCTAATGCGGGATGTTTGGCTTGGTGGGGGTTTTTGATGAATGGTGGGGCGGATCCTGGTCTACCTTATCTGATCTTGAAAGATTTTGACATGACAACATCGATAAGAAAGAATCGCCTAGCTTTCTGGGCGATGAATAATGCGAGTGATAGGGTGTGATTTTTAATTTATGCCATGATTATTATTTGCGTGGTGTGTGCTATCATTATAAGCTAACAGTATTCACGGCACTTGCATATCCACCGAAATTCACATAGAACCTCATAGTAGGCACCACAGAGCTAAATTAAGCTAATACAAACATGTGGCCTATCGTACTAAGGAAAATAAATAATGAAATAGAGGAGGATCCGTGTACGCTGAATATTAAGGGGATAGTGAAGAAAAAAAAAGAAATTCTCCCAGTTGCGAGAAAGATACATGCTTTTATCAAGGCCCATAAAAGTCAAGAAACACATCCTCGCAGTGCAGTGTGATCGTGTGTCCCTCTCCTTTAATTTTTTTGTTTCTCCACCAACTATTAACTCCTGTATCTTCCCTTTTTCATTTGCTCTCCCACCACCGTGAAAAATTTAGGGGGGCGGAACGGGTGGGACAGTGACTAGGATAGCGCAGTTATAGAGGGTTACGAGAGTCTCCACACAGTAGGCAGAGCTCTCGCCCATGCATCCAAGCGTCATGTTGAGCCATTGGGGACCGCATGTAGCCACCGTAATCCTATGAACGGGTATCATTAGACTGGATCCTGTCAGGAGGCAAAACAAGTGTTGGCTTACCTATAACCCAAGCACCACTGGAAGGCGAAACGTTCTTCCAAACATTCCGATACGAAGGATTCTGAGCAGGACTGCAAGTTCCAGAGCTCGGTTGGGCATATAGCACGATTCTGTATGGGTCGTCTGATTAGCTTTATTCTTCATTTTTTTCTGGGGCAACGACTTACTCCGGGAAGTGCAATCAGCCCAAGGTTCTGGCCAACTATGCCGGAGAAGATGGAGGCAATGTAGACATAATTTCCCCAGTCGATATCTCTCTTTTGAAGGTGACTCTCTCTCTCCTCGAGCGAATCAGAGAATCCTGGGAGAGAGTATGCCGTACGGGCTGCGAAAATAAAGAGGAGGAAGGTTTTCAAGAACGACACCATGATTGCTAGCTGTCTTGATGATACTAGTGCGATGGGTGCAGAAAGTATGGGCGGGCAATCAGCGGAGATCTTGTAGCCTTTTTAAGAGCGATAAATGCACATCGCGATCAAGGCGACTAGTGGATATGTGCTTTTTGATCATGGGCTGGTTGATCATGGGAGAGACGATCTAGCTCACAGAACTAGCATAGTCTCAGATATCCCGGGAACAAAAATTCTCGACAAAGGTCTCTCTTGGGAATATCATGGGAAATCTCGAAATTCCGTTCTCATGGTTTCACATGAGACATCACAAGGTACGAAGCTTAATGCACACATCACAAAGACGCGTATATTCGCTTATCCAAAGCATTAGGATCTGTCTAGATGCCGTAGCGTTAGCCTTGTGAGCAATATCTAACAGGTTTTCCATTTATGGTTAGTCCTTTGACATTGTTAGTATTGTTCTGGAGAACAATATTAAGAACTCTAATATCTAGCGACACATAAAACTCAAGCTCAAAGGAAACAAAGATTTTCGCCAGGGATAGATGTAACGAGCAATAGAGGCTCATAGTTCGTCCAGGACAGTACCTCTGTTGGGTCCGGTGGTTTAGGAACTTCAACAATGCTTCTGAGAGACCGGCGTCCAAAATCGCAAGTCAACTTGATAGCTTTGATTGAGACAAGCAACAATTTCTGACAGTTTGACGATAGGCATTACTGCCATAGCAGTCCTTGTTCTATGGAGTGGCATTGTCGCTTGCCTGTTGGGCAAAGCCGTGAAGGTGACTGAATCGTTTGTCGGCTCTAGACCCCAATCGGGGCACCAGTAATTTTGAACATTCATCTCACAGTCAACTCGAAAGACAAAGAGGTAGAATATAATTCCATCAGTTATGGACCAAATGGTAGTGCTAGGGTTGTCCCTTAGTTAAGTGAGCGGACCGGCCTACCTGCTTAGCAAGTTAACAAGGAGTGGTCGGAGGAGCTTATGTCCGTTCGAACGCCTCACCAGGAATTTCACCAAAAGCAAACTTCCAAACACGATCAGTATCTACTTTTGTATTTATGCTACCATTCGGTAGAATAGGCACAGTCTCATTGGTTAAACTTAATTCTCCGCAATTCGACGGAGATATTTCCCTAGCTATCTTTAAGCGATTGGATTGCCTGATTTTGTCCCGGGAGAAGATACAACTCGAATGCGATGGTGGGCCATTCGATATCTTACCATTGCACCCCCAAATTTCCGGTGTGTTATAAAAAGAGAACTTAAAAGTGGGTCCTCTTACCCACTGTCCACGATTCAACATCGGTATTGTTGTTATTCGGTGAGTGATTTTGCTAGAGAGGCCTCCCCAACCTAAACCCACGACCTTTAAATCTTGCATGTTGTGATAAGTGGGGAATCATGAACTACGAGGGGGTGAAGAAAAGAAAGGGGTTACGTTGAAAGTTGTTTATGCTCATGGGCTGAATTGTAATAAGGTATAGGTAACTTGGACTCGTTTTATGCAGGTTTGTGGCGTGACAACCCCAATAAATACGACAACATCGATTTATCATCCTGTCTAATTAACCTCAGATGCATAAATCTCGAAGAACATGTTGGTGAGACTTCAAACCCCGGGTTGATGTTGATGAACCGAGTGATACACTATGATGATGAATGATTACATATCAACAATCGACCCCAGAAGAAGAAGAATGCAAGCCCCCACCCTGTGCCTTACACGCAGCAGTGCAGTTATTAGGGTTGCCTATTACGGGGGTTAATATGCTCGACCAGCGGAGGGTTTAAGAGCTACGGGAGGTGCTAAAATAGCTTCACTCACAGTACGTACTGTAGTACTTGAGTACCGGAATTCCGCAGTATCCGTACGGCCTAACTGTCAACGTCACCCATCTGATACAGCCTTCCAAGGCGGGTTATGAAACTGTCCCAGTACTGTATGAACGAGTACTACCTTGTGGTACCGGAAGCGATGGTTGGGCTTTGGGAAAGGAAGGTATGATACGAGAAAGACTACTAGTATCTTTTGGCACTTCCCGCCAGGAATGAATTCCATGCCACTGCAGAAAGGTCTCCGCGGGAGAGTGTCTCTGGAGGGGTGTCAGCATTGACCCAGGTGGATAGTACAGAACCCTTTTCTTTCCTTTTGAAAGATCTCTGTCTTTCCTTAGGTTAGGTACTGGTATTGAGCAAGATTAGAAGAAGCTTCCGGAATGCTGGGGGCATGGCAGGATTATGTTAGTCTTGGCCCAAAAAGCCTCATATTTGGAAGTTGGTTGGCTAAAGATGCTAAGCCTGAGTGTAATGGGCAGAGTGATGTCATTAATTGCTGTAGGTATAGTATACTTTTCCAATTACCAGTACCTAAGGGTCATGTAAGTCATCTCTTTCCTTGATCGGCACGAACAGCCTGATTATAGGGTCCCTCAAGCAGATCATGCTCCAGTATGGGTGATCATGATCTATTACTCTATTTATATATGTATGTCTTGGTAGCTATATTAGTATGATGGCACACTTCTGGTACCTGGCTTCCGGTATAATGGTGTGAGATAATATAAAGTATTATCGTCAATGGTACTAAAGCTAGTTGGCCGGGCTGGTGGTACCAGTAATACAAAAGTATATAGTTGGTTGAAAGGGATTGGACTATGAGGGGAATCAGTGGATAGGATAGGTATGGGCAAAGGGTGGTAATATAAGAAATTGTGGTTCTGCAAATCAAGAGATTACAGCATAGTAAAGTATATGTTTATTACAACAATTTCAATATGGTATGATGGTTGTGCCGTATGAGTGATTCTAGCCACAGCTGTTGTGAGTAGATAGTAGCTGAGAAAAGATTATGACAACCCCACTCACAGTTTTAGCAATAAGGCAGATATTCAAAGCATATAGATTGCAACTTACTTGTCCAACAGCACACCCCCTTTCTGAAATTCCTGTGCCACTATGTATGAAAGGCAAATAAATACTAGGGCTTTCAATATAGAGTGGTTTTGCAGGATTAGCATAGGCTCTCCAATAGGCCAGGAAGTGAGGGGTCTTCCTTGAGTTTGGTTAGGTTAGGGGGGGTAAACTAGGGTTATCTAATGAAACTGATAAAGCTTTGAAGTCTTGATATTTCTATAGGGACAATTACTATCATTTTGTCCACAGCTGGCAACTAAATTAAATGAGAAATACTAGTTTTTCAAGAGAAGAATTATAACTGTGGGAGAAGTCAATCAGGGAGATTTATATGACACTTTAATTGAGTCTACTAGCTTATAACTAGTAGTTTTATGGAGTGATTTGTGATGAATCTGAGTAGCTCAATAGTATATGAACTTAAAATAAACCTCCTGCTGCAAGTTCAAACTGTATACAACTGTGTTCTTTATTTATTGTGATCTGCCTTTATATCAAACTAACTATCTACTGACTTGACATTAGTTGTTATACTTGTAGTCTATGGGTGTATTCTTTTGCAAAGAAAAAAGAAGTAAGTCTAGCTAGAGATTCCAAACTACCATATTAACTTGAATAAGAGAACGATATGCTAGTAGGTGGATTTAGAGTGTGGCAGAAGTCGAGTAAACTGAATCATGCCAAGTGCCAAGAAAAAAGTGGCTGAAGACATGTTGAACTAATGTCAACTGACAGCAGGCATGCAGTAGTTAGAAAGTAAAGTACAAAATTTATATATAGTGTAGATAGTTATTAGAAAAGAATGGTTTAATTTTAAGAAAACCACTGTATGAAATAGCTTCTTCTTCTTCTTCAAGAGATATTGTTGAATCAGTAAATTCAGAAACCTTTAACAGGCCCCAAAAATGAAAGTGTCCTGGCCATCCCAGAATTGAAATTGTGAAAAAACCTCTACTATTCCCCCCTCCAGTATCAACAAGAAAAGGATAATATACCATACAGTATAAGCTCAGGGTTCTCTCTTACCTTGAACATGCTTGGGTACCTCTAGGACTAACTGTCACGGGTGAGGTCACAGCAGCCAAGACTGCCTGGTAGTTCAAAATCCCAGGTCCCAATATTACATGCTGGAAGAAGCAGGAGAAGGAACTTCTAGGATTACTTAGAACCCAGCACCACAATAGAATGGGAAAATGGAAGTAGCCAGGAGTAGAGCAGCCACTCTACCTTGAGTTTCTCAAGTGAAGGGAGGTAGAAAAAGTGGTTTGGTGAGGCTGGTTCTGGACAATAGCAAAGTCTTTGATGTTAGTCCACTATCCTGATGAGCACTTTCAGTTCTCAAATGGCTGATTTAGTAGTAATTAAAACTTTCTTTTATACAATTATTTTTTACTTTTTTCTTTCCTTTCCCTATTTCATATTTGTTTTTGTTGGAAATGGATGCTGCTCGGCATGCTCACCATACCCTATTCATTCAGCCATTTATCCATTCATTCAACTGTTTTTTTTATTTGTTTATCTGCTCATCTATTTGTTTACTTTTCTGCTGTTTGTTATTTGTTCACTGTTTGACTTTTTTTCACTGTTCACCTTTTCGCTGTTCACTCACTGCACTAAAGGAGGAAAGTGCCGGAGCCATACAGGTGGGGGAGGGAACTGTGGGAGCTGTTCTGGTATGGGAATGGTATGGGCATGGGAATGGTATGGGCACGGGAATGGTATGAGTGCAGAGATGGTATGGGTACAGGAAGGGTGCGGGTGTGGAAATTGTATGGGCACAGAAATGGTACGGGCGCAGGAGTCAATGTGACTGCCTGGAGCTATAGGAGTCTTTGTGAAGTTTGTCTTTCATTTGTTTGTTAGCATGGGAGTTTTGTGGAGGAAAGGGGAACTTATTGGAAGAGGGTGTACAAGAGTGAGTAAACTGGATGTTTGTGGTGATCGGTGGAATGATGGGAGGATTTCCTTATTGTGATTTATATATACCCCTGTCTTTACCATTGTGTTAGTTAGTTGTGCTTTAGTGAGAGTGAGAGAGAGTGTTGTTGAATGATAGAGAGAACTTCCCCACTGTACCTAGCGATCAGAGTTTTCAACCAGCCAAGTGACTAATTGCTGTTTTCGTTGTGTTACAGACTATCATTCATTGGTCTAAGTACTTGCTGTTCAAATGGTTATGAGCCCGACTTGATGCAAAATTCTGTTACTCTGATTGATGATACCTGATGAACCTTTGACGATTATCATTTCGGTTGACATTGACAATACCTTGCGAAATACAAACTGTTGTCAACCACCGATTCACATTACACAAAACCCATCTTAGTTACTCAGTCGCTCACTCACGATGTCCAAAACCATCAGTCAAGAAGTTTAACATTCTTGCTTCTCTTGGAATTAAGCCTCTCTCCAAAGCTGCCAACTATCGAGAATGGAGGTTAGCTGTGATAGATATCCTTACTGAGAAGGGATATTGGCAAATCATTTCTGGCAAGAGTGAATGCCTAGATGATAACACCATTCCAGTGACTGAAGCAGCTATGCTTTGGGAGGAGAAAGCAAATAAGGCCCAGGGAATGCTGGGAAGGCTCTTGGATAGTGCACATCGCGAGTTATATGCGGAGGTGTGGGATCTAAAGGAGTTATGAGAGAAGTTGGAAAAGAGGTATGCCAGGAAAGATCAGGCTATGATCTGGTTCCTGCAAGAGGAGTTGTCTAAGGTAGAGTATCAGGATGATAACCTTATTGACTATATTTCCAGTCTCAAGAAGCTTTTCTACCAGTTAGCTGCTGCTGATGAAGTTCAAGCTGAGAAGGATAAAAAATACCTCCTACTCTCCAAACTACCATTGCTCTACCATCCCTTCCGGACCTCAGTTTGGAATAACTCTGAGTATAATGGAATGGCATATGATGAGATATGCGACCATCTGATACTCGAGTACCAGCAGTTGACAAAGGCAGATGCTGCTGAGACTGGAGTGACAAATGCCTTCTATGCTGATCAAGGAGGAAAAGAGAAGAGTTGGAAAAGAGATCAGAGGCAGGGAAGTCTGGAACAAAGTTTTGGGAAAGACAGTTGTTTCTATTGTAAAGAGAAGAGTCACTGGGCAAATAAATGTCCAAAGAAGCAGGTTGCAGTGAAGTCTCAGAGAAGAACCTTTGGTGGTAGGAAGTGGGGTCAGAACAATCAGAATAGTCAGAACCATGACTCTCAGGGCTAGAGTGCAAATACAGCATCGGTAAAGGGATCACCTCAGGTATGGACTGCAATGGATGAAAAGTCAGCAAACATTTCACAGTCCAAGTAGGTTATAGATTCTGGTACCACTCACTATACGTCCTCCGATTGTGCTTAATTCCAAAATCTTACCCCCGTTCATACCCAAATCCATATCGCAAATGGAAATGCAATAACTGCTGAAGGTGAGGGTGATGTTCTTTTGACTCTAGCAACAGATATTGAGGGAGTCAAAAATGAGGTTGTGTTGAAAAGAGTATTATTTGTTCTGGAGATGGGTAGTAGTGGGCTTGTGTCAGTCTGCTGTATCCAAGCTGCTGGGGAAAGAGTTTGCTTTGGTGTACCTACTGCTGATACTGTGTGTATCACACATGGGAAGAAACTCTTCGGCATTGCAAGACTTGAGCAAAATAGCTATATCTTCTAGACTCACTCAGACTCAGAAGATATCAAAGCAAATCTAGCGAGAGCAGTGACCAAGCATGGGTCATTGTTGGATTGGCATCACTGCCTAGGGCATATCAGCTTTAATAAAGTCAAACAGCTTGCAGAGAACTACACAGAGATTGTGATTGATGGCAACTGCTCGAACCCTACCTATGTCAGTTGCATCATTGCAAAGCAAACATGTAACCTAAACTCCTCCCCTACTACTCGAACTACTACTACACCACTTGACCTAGTTCATACCGAGCTTACTGAACCTATGAAAATACCCTCCCTGGCAAGGACTCGCTATTTTCTCCTATTTATCGATGACTATACAAGATACACAATTGTCTACACAATCCGGCAGAAATCAGAGACCTTCTCCAAGTTCCAGGAATATAAGGCCTTGGTAGAAAACTATCACAACCAGAAAATCAAGGCTCTGAGAAGTGATAATGGTGGAGAATACACTAGTCAGGTTTTCTCTAAGTTTCTTCGTGATTGTGGTATCTCACATGAAAAGACTGCCCCATACTCACCAGAACAGAATAGAGTTAGTGAAAGAGCAAACTAGATATTGATTGAGTATGCCAAGGTAATGATTGCAGACAATCAGTTGCCTGATGAACTCAGGGCTGAAGCAATCTACACTGCTGTTTACCTCAAGAACCAAAGCCCTACTACAGCCATTTCAAAAGATACTACACCATATGAACTATGGACAAGTCACCATCCTAACCTCTCTCACCTTATTCCTTTTGGCACTCAAGCCTTCTACTATATCCCAAAGGCTAAGCAGAGTAAGTGGGAGAATAGTGGTGAGAAGTGCCAAGTAGTTAGCTATGAAGGAATAAACTAATATAGGGTAATGATTGGAAGGAAGGTTTTAGTGGTTAGGGATATTAGAGTAGTAAAGGACTTAAAAGAGGAAGAGAAGACACAGGATAAGGGAGAAGTATTGGAGATTGATTCTGATCAGGAAAGTGTTGAAGATACTCAAGATACTGCTATACAACCAACTATTTGTCACAAATTGTGACTAAGCAAGGCAGAACTGCAAGGCAGATTTCACCTGACTCATACTTATGAGTCAGAAGGGACGAGTATTTCACATGACTTGTACTAACAAGTCATTCATTAATTTTTATTAGTTGTTTGATTTTCTATGACTCGCAATAGCGATCATATGATATTATGTTTTCACACGTGACTCAGATTATGAGTCACAAGTTTCACACAGGTGATGCGGTTTGCGCACATGATTAAGTTATTGAAGTTTTGATTGGTTTTATTAGTTAGCGAGGACGACTCATAGGAGTCAGCTGATGGATTTCACACGATGACTCATTTGAGTCAGGCGTACAGATGACTCATAGGAAAGAGTCATCAAGGGTTAGGGTTGGGGGAGGAACGACTATATAAGGAGGCCTGTAGGCGAGAGTAGTTAGTTCCTCACGCAACCATCTAAATACTTTTCAATACAAAAAGCTTTTCTATCAAACAATAAATCCGTTTAGGATTCCAAGATCGTCAATCGGAAAAACAAGAGAGTCGTAGAAGTCCAGGACTTGCACTACGAGAGAAGAAACCGTAAGGGTTCAAAGGAAATCAGATCAACAATCGAGTGAGATAAAAAGGTTACTTACTGCAAGTATACCCGAAAGAGAGAGGATTGTAACATTTGGTTGCGTCTAACAAGCAGTACCTAACAACAATGAGTGATGCAATGGACGTCGTACCTCCAGCAGGAGGGGCAGGAGCAGCAGTACCTCCGGTAGGAGGAGGAGGAGCAGCAGCACCCCCGGCAGGAGGAGCAGCAAACCCCCCCCAGTAACGCAAATCCACGGATTTACCCCAGAGCAATTTGCTGAAATCATCGACCGCCTGAATGGCAGGAGGGAAGATAGAGACAGAATGAAGGTAGAGAAGCCACCCGCATTCAGCGGAACACGCAGCAAGCTGCGAACATTTTTGGCCCAATGCAGAGTGTATTTCGAGGCCATGGGAACCACGGAAGCAAGGAGGAAAATCACATATGTCAAGTCCCTATTAAGGGAAGGAGCGGCCAGCTGGATAACCCCCTACACGGAAGGAAGAAGACCAGAACCGTGGACAACATACCAAGAATTCACTGAGGCACTCCAAGGCCAGTTTGGAGACATTGATGCAGAAAATGCAGCACGAACGAAACTGGAGCAACTGAGACAGGGAAAAGAACCAGTAACGGATTACTGGAATGAATTCCAACTCACAGCAATGGAGGCAAACGAAGATGAAGGAACAATGAGAAGACAGTTCCTAAAAGGAATCAATAAAACCCTACAGGATGCTTGGGCCGCCGACCACTTCACAGCTGATAGCGTGGAAGGCATGTCCAGGTGGGCAATCGAGAAAGAAAATAGGATCAACATGATCAAGCACTTGCAAGGAGGCCAAGCAGCAGGGCAAAGGGCGACAGAAACATACAGGAACCCGAACGGGACATTTAAGAACGGAAGGGAAGAGACCCCAAGAGGGGATCCCATGGACCTGGACACAACGCGAAGAAGGCCTAACCTCAATTTGTCCAAAAACGAGTTTGTGCGAAGGAGGAACAATAACCTATGCCTGGCATGTGCTAAGCCAGGACACTTGGCAAGGGAGTGCAGGAGCCCAAGAGACAACAGGGACTATATGACGGTAAAAAAGGAATGGAGACCGCAGGACCACAAGATGAGAAGGAGTCGACCCATGATTAAGGAAATAGAAATAGAAGGAGAAGAAGGACCGACGGGAAATGAGGACTGTCCCCAGTAAGTGATGGACTGAGGGACAGACCAGAACGAAAACCCATCATTTTATCCAACTACTATACAGCACTCCAGCACACAGAAGCACTAGAACATGAAAATGACCATGTTATGGTCAAAGTACAACTACAAGAAGGAAAAAACACAGTTACGATCAATGCAATGATCGATTCAGGAGCAACGGAAGACTTCATCGATAAGGAGGTCTGCAAGAAACACAGGATAACAACAAAAGAAGCTAGGAAGGCCACAGAAATCTATTTAGCAGACGGAAAACCAAGCCAAATGGGACCAGTAACCCACACAGCAGAAGTATCAATGAATATAGGAAGTCACCATGAAAGGGGAACATTTCAGGTGGCAGACCTACAAAGTCACGAGATCATCCTTGGAATGCCATGGTTGAAGGAACATAATCCCACAATCGACTGGAACGAAAAAAGATCACATTCAACAGTGAACGATGTACAACATGGTGTCTCAACAGCTCGCCAGTGGTCTATTCAGTACCAGAAGCTGAAGCAAGGGAAGAAAACCTGATCACAAGGCTCTCGAAGATCCAGATCAAGGAAGACCAAAGGGCCAAGGTCAGAAAGCTGACACCAGACGCAAGGATGCCCACTAAAGGCTCAGAAAAGGCTGCAGGGCATGACCTGTATGCAAGCGAAGACATTAAGATAACCGCCAATAGGCAAGAAGTGGTACGAACAGGAATAGCTATAGGGCTACCTCCTCAAACCTATGGACACATAGTACCTCAAAGCAGTCTAGCAGTCAAGCATCGACTGATGACGAATGCAGGAGTAATCGATGAAGATTACACAGGAGAGGTAGAGGTGGTTATGGTCAATCTGGGTGACGAAGAATACCAGATAAAGAAAGGAGACCGAATTGCACAACTCCTCATAGAGAAGGTTAACACCGAAGACTTACTGGAAGTAACGGTGTTAAAAGACACTCAGAGAGGGGACAAGGGATTTGGAAGTTCAGATCTCTCTGTCGTCCAACCGACCAGTAGGGAGGAAGAACCAAACGACAGAAAGCAATCCAAGAGGATCGAGATGCACGAAATATCAGCCAAGGTATTCAGATGCTTTTATCGACGAGGAGAATCCACAGGGATAGTCTGATGGAGAAAGGAAGAAGAAACAATTTGAGTAAAAGCCATCAACATCAGCACGGAATTGGCAATACAACACCAGAAAAAGAAAGATGAAAGGAGACTGGAAGAGATAATCCCAAAAGAATATCATCATCTGCTGGATGTATTCGAACAAGAGGAAAAGAAAGGGCTACCTCCACATCGGGAAGGAGTAGACCTGGGGATAACCCTGGAAGAGGGAAAAAGGGTCCCAAAGAAGAAAATATACCGACTAGGAGCTGACGAGCTAAACGAATTAAAAAATTACATCCAACAAAACAAGGAACGAGGCTGGATCCCACAGGTGTGGACAGACCAAGCCTCACCAATACTATTCGTCAAAAAGAAGGACGGGAGCCTCCGATTATGCGTGGACTATAGGGGACTCAACGAAATAACAAAAAAAGATAGATACCCCTTACCATTAATAGGGGAAGCCCTGGACCGGCTAAGTACGGCAAAGTACTTCACCAAACTAGACATAAAAGATGCCTACCACAACATATGGATTCAAGAAGGAGATGAAAGCAAAATGACTTTTGCTAGCAAACTCGGAACGTACGAATACTTGGTAATGCCATTTGGGCTAACCAACGCTCCGGCGGCTTTTCAAAGATGGATCAACAATACCTTATGGAGATATATCGATGAGTGCTGCATAGTATACCTGGACGATGTCCTGGTATATTCAGACAACCTAGAACAGCACAAAAGGGATGTCAGCAATATATTGGCCGACATCAGAGACTCTGGAATGAAAGTCAAACCATCGAAGTGCGAATTCCACAAAAAGGAAACAGAATACTTAGGATTCATCATCAACCGAGAAGGAATCCAGACAGACCCAATCAAGACCAGTGCTGTATGGGACTGGAAGCCTCCACAAAAAGTCAAAGAAGTACAATGTTTCCTAGGGTTCTGCAACTTCTATCGAAGGTTCATCGAAGGATTCAGTCGCATAGCAAAACCTCTCTACCGGTTAACAGAGAAGAAGAACAAGTGGGAATGGGGAGGAACGGAACAGAGAGCCTTTGAAGAACTAAAAGGAAAACTAACTACATCCCCAGTACTAGCACATTACGACCTGACAAAACCCACAATGATAGAGACCGATGCTTCGAAATACGTTTGTGCAGGAATCCTATCCCAGCAAGGAGCAGATGGGAAATGGAACCCGGTGGCCTACCGCTCAAAAACAATGAATAAAGCACAATGCAACTATGACATTCACGACAAGGAACTATTGGCCATAGTCCAAGCACTGAAGGAATGGAGGCGATACGTGAAGGGATGCCAGCACCAGGTAAAGATCCTAACAGATCACAAAAACCTGGTACCCTTCATGACTACAAAAGAACTAAACAAACGACAAATCCGATGGGAAGAATATATGAGTCAGTTTGACTTCAAAATACAATATCGACCTGGAAAAGAAGGAGGTAAACCCGACGCCCTAATGAGGAGGGAAGGGGACCTACCACAGGAAGGAGACCCGAGAATCACGTATAAGCAGAGAACCCTATTACCAAAGGAAAAATACTTCCTAGAAGAAATGAAACTGGTGGAGATCCATGACCAAAATGAAGAAGGAATACCACAAGCGGTACAACAAGATCCATGGATTCAGGAAATCCGAAAGGCATTGGCAACAGGACAAAAGGAACTAAAGGGAGTAGCCCTGGGCCTATGCCAATGGAAGGACAATTACCTATGGTATCAAGGAAAGATATGGGTCCCAGAAAATGAAAACTTAAGGACAACAATTATTCAGAAACACCACGATATTCCCCTAGCAGGGCATAGGGGGATGGCCAAGACAACTGACCTAATCCAACGAAAATACTACTGGCCGAAAATGAGGGAAACAATCAAGCAATATGTAAAAAATTGTGACACATGTCAACGGACAAAAGTGGTACGACATACGCCCTACGGACTACTGCAACCGAATGAAGCACCAGACCAACCATGGAAGTCGATCGCCATGGACTTCATCACGGACCTACTGGAGTCGGAAGGTTATGACATGATACTAGTCATCATTGATCGCCTCACAAAAATGAGTCATTTCATCCCTTGCAAAAAGGATCTAGACACGCGACAATTCGCCACCCTCTTCCTTAGAGAAGTGGCTAGACTCCATGGATTGCCAAAAGATATTATCACTGACAGGGGATCCCTGTTCACTTCAGACCTATGGAAGGAAATCACAAGCAAAATTGGAATCAAAAGAAGACTCAGTACGGCATTCCATCCACAGACAGATGGTCAAACAGAAAGAACCAATGGGATACTAGAACAGTATCTAAGGGCATACGTCAATTATCAACAGAATAATTGGTGTGAACTCCTACCGCTGGCGGAATTCACCTACAACAATAGGCATCAGGAGACCATAGGAACATCACCATTTTACGCGAACTATGGAATGCATCCAGAATACGAAATGATCGGACACCTGATGAAGGCAAAAATGACGCAGAAGGAAGGAATGAGTCACCTGCACGAATCATTGTGTCAGGAAATAATCGCAGCACAATTACGACAAAAGGAGAATTACGATAGACACAGAAAACCAGATCCCAACTTTAAACCAGGAGACAGGGTATGGTTGTTACCATGGAACATCAAGACCACCAGACCATCTAAGAAATTGGGTTACAAGAAAATCGGACCATTCGAAATAGTGGCAAAAGTCGGCAAGAGTGCATATAAGCTGGCCCTCCCACCATCAATGAGAATACACAACACATTCCACATCTCACTACTCGAACCTTACCAAGACAATCAATTTCCCTCCCAAAGACAAGAACCCCCACCGCCTATAGAAATAGACGGCGAGAACGAATACGAACTAAAGGAAGTAATAGACTCTAGACTCCATTACGGCAACCTACAATATAGAGCCAAGTGGACAGGATATTCACCCGAACATGATAAGACTTGGTACCCCGCAAAAAACTTCGAAAATGCTGAACTCACAACCTGCCGTTTCCACTCCAAGTACCCCCACAAACCAAGGATGGGTATGCGTCACGATAAAACAATCCCACTCCGCATCCCCACCCAAAACTGAAGGATGGGATGACTCGAGGTATGTCCCCAGGGACACTACCCCCACCAGTCCCGAATATTCGGGACCAACGGGAGAAGATATGACGGAAGAACAGAGGGAATATACGGAAAGATTGGCACACAATGCACTGTCCTGGACTGGCTGTTACGATGATAGCTGTCCAGTACACTGAGGAGATAAGGAGGGAGGAAACTGGTTCCCCAGGGAACCAAAGAAAAGAAGAGCCCACAAAGAAGTAGTGGGCTGGGAACACTGCTATAATGATTGGTGTAGGGAACACCGATGGAAAAAGGTAGATGTGGGGTATTACCCCAGAATAACGGGTGAAAGGCTGCCATTGTTGACAACAGATGAGCAGCAGAGAAAAAAGAGAAAAACTGTGAGGACACGGTTGGGGAGAGAGGGGAGCGAAAAAACAGAACCGGATGCCAAAGCATTACACAGGCAGATAAACAACCTCCGGAGACTGTTAATGAACAAGGAAGGAATAATCGGAAGCCAGCAAAAGACGATCGAAGACCAGAAACGAGCGCTTCAAAATGCGGGCAACACGATAGAAGCACTGCACAGACGAGTCCAGAAATTGGAAGAAGGACAACAGCAGTGGAAGCAGGAGGCTCGAGAGATAGGAGCAAAATTGTGGAGATTGGGAGGATAGAAAGGTAGCATCGTGGGACCGATGCTAGGGGAGGACGGGAGCTAATGTCACAAATTGTGACTAAGCAAGGCAGAACGGCAAGGCAGATTTCACCTGACTCATACTTATGAGTCAGAAGGGACGAGTATTTCACATGACTTGTACTAACAAGTCATTCATTGATTTTTATTAGTTGTTTGATTTTCTATGACTCACAATAGCGATCATATGATATTATGTTTTCACATGTGACTCAGATTATGAGTCACGAGTTTCACACAGGTGATGCGGTTTGCGCACATGATTAAGTTATTGAAGTTTTGATTGGTTTTATTAGTTAGCGAGGACGACTCATAGGAGTCAGCTGATGGATTTCACACGATGACTCATTTGAGTCAGGCGTACGGATGACTCATAGGAAAGAGTCATCAAGGGTTAGGGTTGGGGGAGGAACGACTATATAAGGAGGCCTGTAGGCGAGAGTAGTTAGTTCCTCACGCAACCATCTAAATACTTTTCAATACAAAAAGCTTTTCTATCAAACAATAAATCCGTTTAGGATTCCAAGATCGTCAATCGGAAAAACAAGAGAGTCGTAGAAGTCCAGGACTTACACTACGAGAGAAGAAACTGTAAGGGTTCAAAGGAAATCTGATCAACAATCAAGTGAGATAAAAAGGTTACCTACTGCAAGTATACCCGAAAGAGAGAGGATTGTAACACTATTGCTCTACCTCCTATTATTCTACCACCTATTGCTCAACCACCTATTGTCTCTCCATTGCAACCACTACCTCACATACCAGAAGGAAGCAATACTCTACTAGTACTATCCAGACCCCGCCGAGCAAATGCAGGAAAGTTCACTTCCACCCATTTTCAACATGAAGCATTCCTTACTACCATATCCTTGGATACCGATGAGCCTAGCTCATATTCAGAAGCAATTAACTTGGCAATGGCAACAGAATGGATCATGGCAATTAATGAAGAGCTAAAATCAATTATCATTAACCATACTTGGGACATAGTAGATCTACCAAGAGGGAGAGCGCTGGTGAAATGTAGGTGGGTATTTAGAGTCAAGCGGGGAGCTAGAGGTGAAATCATAAGATACAAGGCTCATTTAGTTGCCAAAGGATTTAAACAGCACTATGGCATCGATTACCTAGAGACCTTTGCCCCAGTTGTCAAGCTTATATCCCTCTGCATTATTCTCTGTTTAGCTACACCCCGAAACTATGAAATAGATCAGACCAATATTATAGCAGCATACCTACTTGGCAACCTGGAAGAAGAAATATACATGGAAATTCCAGAGGGTTTAGCTGTGGAAAGTGATGGTACTTGTTCAAGGAGAAAGAAAGTATGTAAGCTCTTGAAAGACTTGTATAGACTGAAGCAATCAGGGAGGATTTGGAATCAAGAGTGGGACCGACACTTGGTAGGAAAATGTGGTTTCAGGAGAAGTGTGGAAGATCATGCTGTATATTTGAAGAACTCAGAAGATGGAAAACACAGTTGCTGGGCACTCATTTGGGTAGATGATGTTCTTTGGATTGGACCTCAGTTTATGGTGGATGAAGTAAAAGCATTACTGGTAGAACAGTTCCCAATCACAGACTGAGGAAAAGCTCACTTCTTCCTTGGAATTGAAATTACTTGAGAGTCTGGGCAAGTTATGCTAAATCAAGCTGCTTATATTCAGAAAATCCTTGAACAATTCAATCTAGCTAATGCATTCACTGTCTCAACCTCACTAAATCCTGGAACTAAGCTTGAAGCGAATGTTAAACATGACTTGGAGGCAGATGAACAGGAATACCAGAGTATGATCGGAAGTTTGATGTATCTCATATTATGTACATGACCCAATATCGCCTATGCAGTTGGAGCCCAAAGTCGATTCAATAGTAGACTGAAGACCAGCCATATGCTTGCCACAAAACATCTACTCTACTATGTGAGTAAAACTGCTAGTCTCAAATTAAGACTTGGACCCTTTACCAACACCATACTCCACCCAATACTCTATAGTGATGTGGATTGGGCCAGTGACCTGGATACTCGAAAAGGTACTGGTGGCTATATGTGTATGATCGAGGATGTGGAGGGATCGATAAGGTCAGCAGTATCATGGTCAAGCAAGAGGCAGTAAACCGTCATACTATCATCCACAGAAGCTGAATACATGGCTCTTACGCAAACTGCGAAAGAAACCATTTGAGTTTCCCAGTTTATTACAGAATTGTAAAATAGTGACTATGAAAATGCTATCAACCCAGGAGACCCTACCGAAGACTCAGTTGAAACCCTATCCCAAGACTCAACCCAGCCAGCACCCATTACCAAAATCTATATTGACAACCAGAGTGCGATCGCTCTCACTCATAATCCTGAATTTCATGCCCAGACAAAGCATATTGCAATCCAAGAACACTATATCAGAGAAAAGATATCAACCAGCAAAGTCTCCTTGGAGTACCTGCACACCAGTGATATGATTGCTGATTGTCTGACGAAAAGCTTGAGCTGTGAAAAGGTTGAACGGTTCTGTGCTAAGATGGGAGTTAGTTGAGTATAAGTGGGAGCATGGGTGGGGGCATGAGTGCGAGTGCCACTGTCAGTAAGAGCTGAGTGGGAGTCAAGTTAGGAAGTCACAGTAACAGGAGAAAGAGTTGTGGCAAAAGTGATTTTTTTATTTTTTATTTTTTTTATTTTTATTTTTATTTTTATTTATTTATTTGAGCATGGCTCACACAGTGGGAGTATTGGAAATGGATGCTGCTTGGCATGCTCACCATACCCCATTCATTCAGCCATTTTTTTTATTTGTTTATTCACTCAGCCATTTGTTTGCTTTTCTGCCATTTGTTATTTGTTTGCCATTTGTTATTTGTTTGCCATTCGCCTTTTTTTCACTGTTCGCCTTTTCACCATTCACTTGCCACACCACGGCAGGAAAGCGCAGGAGCTATATGGGTGGGGGAGGGAACTGCGGAAGCTGTTCCAGTATGGGAATGGTACAGGCATGGGAATGCTATGGGCATGGGAATGGTACAGGTATGGGGATGGTATGGGTGTGGGAATGGTGCGGGCATAGAAATGGTATGGGCACAGAAACAGTACAGGCGCAGGAGTCAATGTGACTGCCTGGAGCTATGAGAGTCTTTGTAAAGTTTATCTTTCATTTGTTTGTTAGCATGGGAGTTCTGCGGAGGAAAGGAGAACTTATCGGAAGATGGTATATAAGATTGGGCAAACTGGATATTTGTAGTGATCAGTGGAATGATGGGAAGATTTCCTTATCATGATTTATATATACTCCTGTCTTTCCTGTTGTGTTAGTTAGTTGTGCTTTAGTGAGAGCGAGAGAGAGTGTTGAATGAGAGAGAGAACTTTCTCACTTTACCCAGCGATCAGAGTTTTGAATCAGCCAAGTAACTAATTGCTGTTTTCGTTGTGTCACAGGCTATCATTTATCGGTCTAAGTACTTGCCGTTCAAAAGTTTTCTTATGTACATAATCAATTTAATAAATATTTATTAATAAACAAATTTATATATAGGATTTTTAAATTAGTATAATATTTCACTTCGAGTGAGTACCAATAAGGCAAGTAAATTGCCTGCAGATTCATATGCAGCAATTCTATCCTGGGTAAGGTTCAATTAGAGAAATTCACAAATTCAACCAGATGATGAAAATGGGCCAGGTGACACTGAACATAAAGTGGGAAGATACCATCTTGCACAAATATGCAATATGGATCAGACACCATTGCCATTTGAGCTTCTATTAGGGCAGACATATGAGCCAAAGGGTTCTAAAACAGTATGGGTGAAGGGGGCTATGAGTGGGTGGGACAAGTGATAGGCTACACTTCAGCTGACTATCTTCACTGATGGGGAAATGCATGTCCTGCTGCTGATCTTTTTTAAAGGCAAAGGTATTGGGGGAAGTATTCTGTGAGAAATACTCCTCTATAATCCTCAAGTTAAAGTAAAATTGAACCCTTCAGCATATGCGAACTCTGAAAATATTCAAGAGTAGGTTGAGGAATAGCAAGTTTCAGTACTGGATGGCCAGGCAGCACTGCTCACTCTTGATCTGTTTTGTAGCTATAAAATAGATAATGTTTTGAATATCTTAAAAACACATGATATCGCCTTATCAGTTATTCCTGCTGGCTGTACTGGAATTGTACAGCCACTTGATATATCTATTAACCATCCCTTTAAGGACATTCTTAAGGTACTTTTATAATTGGATTATTTATATATATTAGTTATTTATCTATACTAATTATATAATGTCTTAATAACTAAAAGGAAATAATAGATGAAAAAGAAATTGAATGGGAGACAATACCAGAAAAAGATAGGCCAGGTGAGAGCAAAGTTGACCAATAGAGGGTTATGATATCATGGGCTGTTGGCGAAGCATGTGAGCAGTTTTGTCTTTCCCAGAAAGAAGTAATAAGGTGCTCATTCACTACTGTTGGGCTTTCATTACCAATCGATGGCAGCCGTGATTCAGAAAGTTTTCTAAAAGGTATCAACATGGGTCAGCTAGTTGAGAACTTGAGAGATTGGACTCTGGGAGGATTGGAGCAGCCCATGTTGGATATAGACTCAGATGGAGAAGAATCACTTTCTAATGATGATGATAATAGTGAATCTATTTCTTATGAGGCTGGACCACCAAGGCTTGAGCAACATGTGACTGAGGTGATAGCATAAGATGACTTCTTTTTTTCTTTCCTTTTCTTTCACTTTGTCCATCTTCTTATTTTTTCTCTCTAATTGCTTGTATCTTATCTAATTTTTATTGATATTGCACAGACTGCTTACAGTATTGCATGATCTATGAGGTGATGTTTCACCTTAAATTGACCTACTAGCACACCATTCTCTTATTCAAGTTAATATAGTATGAGTTTACAAAAGAGTGTAATCTAGCCCTAAATCTCATGGCAGAAAGGGTTCTGTAGTATCCTTCTAGGCAAGTTAAGTTTAGGTAGTTTAATCATACTTGAGTATGCTGGTATGATATTGGGAGTAGGTATGAGTATGATATCTAGAGTTTGAGTAACTAGGAAATTTCTCTAAGGCAGTCAGGTATATTATGGTTTACCAGACCAGTATAGTAAACTATACTAGGAAACTGTCTGGCTAGCGAGTGGGGCCTCTTGACTTTGATGATCTTGAAAACCCAATATTCTTACAATTGTCAATTATGTCAGAAATAAGCAAAGGCATTTGAGTAGTGTAGAGGTTACATATCTTACTAGAGCCTAGAACAGGATTCTATTGTTACTAGTACTCCTATTTTATGAGTCATTGGTCATGTCAAGTGTTATATAATGATAAGGGAAAGGTGTGGAGGAGTAGTAGTACTCAAACCCCTAGACTCTCCATCACTTGTAAACTTTCTTGCTACCTAATACTACCTAGTACCAGCCAGTGAGCTCTGATTCTCTAATAATCTGATACTGCCTACCCAAGACCAAGCTTTAATTCTCTGATTCTGTGACACTACCTACTATCCCCTCAGTTTTGATTCAGTAATTTTCTGACACCATTTACCACTTACCCAATTCTGATATTCTAAGTTTCCAGCACGTGCTACAATACCACTAATAGTAGCAAGACCTTTTTGTAGGTTGAAGACTTTATTAGGGTTCTGTAGTACTAAGGTTACCAAGTTGGTTCTAATCATTTAATCATCTTTTCTTGCCAAGTATATAGGTCTACTTACGGTAGCTGTAAGTCTGTGTGAAGGGTAGGTGATGCAGTTCACTAACTCCTATCTTAACTGGAGGGAAATGAGACACCTTACAGAGTGGCACATAGAGGAGCAAAGGGACAATAATCAACTTGGGTTAGTAAAGGGTGCTCTTCAAGTAGAGTTACTTTGACAGCAGGTAGAGTGGAGATGTTGTCTCCTATGAGGAAGCCATCAACTACTCCCAAAGGCCTATAAGGATTAAGGGCAGAGCGTGTAAATGGTAGAGGTAGGATGTCATAAATTGTGACTAAGCAAGGCAGAATGGCAAGGCGGATTTCACCTGACTCATAGTTATGAGTCAGAAGGAACGAGTATTTCACATGACTTGTACTAGCAAGTCATTCATTGATTTTTATTGGTTGTTTGATTTTCTATGACTCGTAATAGCGATCATATGATGTTATGTTTTCACACAAGACTCAGATTATGAGTCATGGGTTTCACACATGTGACACGATTCACGCACATGATTAGTTTATAAGTTTTGATTGGTTTTTATTAGTTAGCGAGGATGACTCATAGGGGTCAGCTGATGGATTTCATATGATGACTCATTTGAGTCATACGAACAGATGACTCATAAGGATGAGTCATCAAGGGTTAGGATTGAGGGAGGAACGACTATATAAGGGGGCTCATAGGCGAGAATAGTTAGTTTCTCACGCAACCATCTAAATACTTTTCAATACAAAAAGCTTTTCTACCAAATGATAATTCCACACCGAACTCCGAAGTTGTCAATTGGGAAAAACAGGAGTCCATAGAAGTCAAGGACTTGTACTATGAAAGAGGGAACTACAAGTGTCAGAAGGAGATCAGATTGACAATCAAGTGAGATAAGGAAGGTTGCCTACTGCAAGTATACCCGAAAGAGAGAGAATTGTAACATAGGAGTAGGGATGCTGGAGGGTTGGTGAGATATGTCAAGGGATAGTAGAGAAGGTCTTATAGTGGGGGAAAAGGTGGTATAATATGTAGGTTGGGGCTAGAGTGGTGGGAGAGTAGAAGAGAGGGATGTGGATATTATAGGTCAGGTTGCTTTCCTTACTTTCTCTAATTATTTTTATTTCCCTATTATGAATGAGAACTTTCATCATGAATTCCCCACTCAACTTTCAGGAAATGTATAATATACCCTTTTGGATATTAGCCCTTTATAGCTGCTCACCCCTTATCTAGTACTTATGAGTATCATTACCCTGAAGGTTAAAGGGTAACCCTGACCCTATGATGCAGAAATCACTCCCTGCATTTTTTTCTCTACAAGCAATACAACTACAGCCTATATAGATCCACTATTTGTACTATTGATCTTTGCATGATCTGTATTCTACATATTTACCTGATATCTATTTCTCTTCTCTTAGCTCTCTACATATTTTTGAATGATTCTATATATCTGGGCAGATACTTCTAGTAAGGGCCTTTAAGTAATTATTGTGATTGTCATTATTTTGAAGACCCTTCTACTCTTGAAGTTATGATTTCTTATTTTCAATAAGAGTAATTTGAATATTAGTAGAAATTATGAAGTTCCAAATTACCTACACTGCTAAGTCAACTACAGATGTTAATAATTGTAGAATAATTGATGTAGGATGACAATAAAATTGCAAGTGTGTTTATCATGACACCTCCCATTTGTTATGATCTAGTGTGAATGGTGAGAAAGTTTGAAAGGTGCAAACCTGACTGTGATTTGTCATATCAGATGATGTCTTATAGTGGTTTCAAAAACTAGAACATGTTAAGCAAGATACGTTAAGAAATTTATCATGTTTCATCAATTGATTTATCATGATAGTAGTTATGGTAAGTTTTGTAAATAATAGAGGCATATCATATTATAAAAATTGATGTAATAGGTGAATTTATATTAAAAAATAATTTGATATCAATTTCATATCACTTGAGGAAATATTATAATAAATTGAGCTAAGAGATTTACCAACTACTAAAATTTGATAAATATTACAGTATAAAATGTTAAATTTTAATAATATGCATGGCTGGATGGTGGGATAAAGTTTCTAATATAGGCTATAACAATAGGGTATCACTTTGGGTAAGGAGTTATCACATTTTATTTAGTAGTAAATCATAGTCAATATAGTACTAGTAAGGAATCTGACTAGCAACTAGTTACTAAACAATACCACCTAAAGAATAAGAAGAGAAAACCAAGTAGAATAAAAACAAAGATATAGCAGAAGAAAGAAGATGATAGAGTTGCTATGAGATCTCCTAAAAGTCTATTTGTAGATGCTTGAGTAACTATAACTCCTAAGGACCTCAATTGCTATTATATCTATCATAATTATTGGTAGAGTCTCCAAGAAAGGGTCTTCTATCTACCTCAAAGGACTCACTAAAGTCCTCATCCTGGAAGCTTATAAACTGAGCAGCACCACAATAGTTGTTTTCTTCTATTTCACACTACAGAAAATCATCCCCACTCAGAGTGGAAGGTTAAACCTCAGAAGGGAAATCTTCCTTGTCCTGTACAAGCAGTTCATCATATATTCTTTTATTAAGTTAGTAATAAGGAATATTAATAAAAACAAAAAGTAGATGGGAAGAGAGAAGATATTAATTAAAAAATAATACCAGTACTTATAGTGCTAGAGATGCAAAGATATTATTTTCATGGATGCTAATAAGTGCTTCATGAATATGTGCCCACCACTTGGGAGCAGTTAGTTTATCTTCAACAATCTTGGATGTAATATGTCTCTAGATATTAAAGAGTACAAGCAAATTCAAGGAATAATTAGTATGAAGAAGTAGTGAATATAAGAGTGTAGAGAAATGACTTATCCAATGAGCTGCAGAAAGGTGCAAGTTATGTTGCAAGCTAGGAGTTTCGACTTTAAATACTTTATCAAGGAAAAGACTATGTGCCAACTCTGCAATAGGTAAAGAGTGAATTATTATATTCTGAAGCTTGGTTTTCAACTTGCTCTTTTCTTCTGAAAGTATAGTGGCAAGATTAGAAAGAAATCCTGATTTCTTCTAGAGTCCTCTTGGTCTAGGCTGATTTCAGGAGAGCAAATGAATAGATAAAACAAGTTAGTACTATAAGGAATGAAGTAATAGAACAGGTAACAATTTTGAAAATGCGAATAGGATTGTGGTAACTAAGAGTCATACCTGAAGAGGAATACTTATACTATTAATATCACTACCATGGCGAGGTGTGGTTTGATGCAATGAATTTCCCCCACCTCTCCTTGAGCCTGATTCAAGGGATAGAGAGACTGAAGAAAGTATTGGAACTAAAGTTCACAATTCAGTAAATAAATCAAATACTTAACAAGAAGTAAAGGAGTAAGCATACCTTGAGTTGTTGGAAAATAGGTAGTATGATGATGAACAGAATTGTTAGGAACTTGATGTTGGGGCCCTGGAGTAACAGAATGTAAAGATGGTTCTTCTTCCTCTATCAAATCAAATGGATGGTGAAATTCAGTCATCTTTTTAATCTCTATCTGGTAACTTCAAGACAATTACCAGGTAGAAAAAAAAAAGGATGGACAAAATAGATTGATTAGAATAGTAACATAGAAGAAACAAAAAGGGGAAAATAGTCTTCACTTCTCCTGAGTCAGATAGAAGGAAGGAGATAGTTAATGGTTGGTGAATAGTTTGTAAAAAGTATGGAGTTAGGGGTATGAGGAGTTGGTAGGAGGTAGGATGAGAAAAAGAAATTAAAGAAGGGGGAGGGAGGGAAGGGGTTAGCTCAGCTAAGAAAGTTAAATGTCAACAGGTTCTTATGAGATGTCTATATAGGTCTGATGGTTGTAACTATAGTACATATAAGTGTCAGTACACCAGCTATAGGTGTCAATATACCAGCTTTAGGTGTCAATATACTGGGTATATATATCAGTATCAACAATATCATAGTTGTATCTATATTCCATGTACCTTAATAACAATGTAACTCTGAAGGTATAATTTTGTTTTAAGTGTTTTGTATTACATGTAGGCTTGTATCAAACAACATCTTTTCTGGCACTATTCTATCAACAACTCTTTGAATTCACCTCCAAAAAAAACCTAAAATTACCACTTCTCCATACCTTACAACAAGTATAAACTCTATTCCTGATACCAGCATCTGAAGAGTACCACAAATGTCATTGCAGTCTCAGCTCAACTTAATATGTCCAGTTTGCTGTAACAATATTCTTCACCAACACATTGGAAGCTTTGTTAAACACTGTATGACAGAAAAACATTTTGCTAACTATCATTCAACAGTTATGGTACAAAATAAGGAAAAGCTAGAGTAATGTAATAGATTTAACAAAATTCACAGTCTTTCAGACAGAATTAACACTTATATCAGTTCTGACAAAAATGAATTCAGAGTTCAGTCATATAAAGTTTTAAAAGCAAAATACAATACTGGGGTACCAGAAAATATTGGAACTAGCAAGTCATTTTCCTCACTGGATATGGAGAATAGGCAAATACAATCTTACCATGGCCAGAATTAGTCAAAATAAATTTGCTACCCTCTCCTGATGAGTACAATTCAAATAAAAAGGTTGTTAATCTTGAACCTGAACTACAACTACAAGAAGAACAGTTGGTGGAGGAAGAGCTTAAGAATTCCAGCTGTCTTCCACTTGATAGAAGGGCAAAAGGTGAGAATTTTGGACACTCAGTGTATTGGAATTGTATGGAAAAAAATTAATTTAATAGTATAAATTGTTAATATTTTATGAAATTTAGAGGATAATTCAAATCTGCCAGAAAGGATGATCCATACAGACAATAGCAACACAATAATGGATGAGGACATCTATAGAGACAATGCTTCTCCACAAAACCCACTTGATGCATCAGATATATGGGATTATCCAGCAGATACTTCAGTTGATGATTCAACAAACTCAGCCAATTACAAGTCATCCAATGAAGATAATAACTTATCTGAGCTATGACTATCAGAGTCTGAAAGCCACTGGTTTCAGTTCTCAAAAAAGCACCTGAATACACCTGTTATTAAAAACTCACACAATGAATGGTATCCATTTCCATCAAAGCTATTTTCACTATTATACACTCTAGTTGTCTCACAAAATCCCTGATTCAGTGATTCAAAATTGCAACTTATTTGGATAGTTCTTGGTCAGATTTATGACCTCCTACTACCATCTTTGTCAACAATAAAGAGATTTCGAAGTAAAGTACCATCACTAGTAGTATTACTAGTAAATGTGGAAACTCAAGAGCAAGTACTATATTACCACATTAGTCTTTGTGACCTTATCAAGATGGAAATAGCAAAGTCAAGATCTGTGGCTGAAATACAAGAAATGGGTCAAATAATAATTACAGAGGCAAACAAACCAGAGAATTATGAAATCTACAAACATGAACTATTGTCAGATATAACTTCTTTAGCTATGAAGCAAAAATTCCATCACCCCTGGACTGGTACCAAATGGACAACAACACTCAGCTTACAGTATCCAAAATATACTCATCCTAATAGAAAGTCGATGTGGTTTGGAGATATCTTGTACTTTGAAACTCACAATTCAACTAGTTTCAACTCAGCTCCTGATTCAATTTGGGGCATGTTTTGTGGACAGGTTGAAGTTATATCTGGTGATAAAATGATAACTCATCTTTGGATCATTCCTTTCCAGCAACTAGAAGAGTATATTCTTCTTATAGACTATTTTAAAACCCTGATCGATATTTCAGTCTTACTACTATTTCCTTCTACTGCTTTCAAGGAGTGCTATCGACCAACCGGTTCTTACCCTCTACCAAAAGGCTTTATTTCAGTCATTTGTACAGCAAAAGACAGAAGCCACTCAGCATCCTATGAGTTGTTAACTGAAGCAGAAATTAGTACTATATTTCTATGTCCAGTTGTATGAAAGACTCACTAGAAACTTAGTACAGAGCTTGATCTGTCCATTAGAACACTAAACATATCTTTGTAGCAAGATAGAACCAGTGGTAATAGAAGTAAAAAATGGAATCTACATGAGGTGATGCTAATATCTTTCCCAGGACTTCAGTCAAAGGTATTATTTAATATTCTATTTTCTTAATACTTTAACTATCTTACTTTATTTAAGAATATTCAAGGAGCTAATATGTGTGATATAGAGTAATAATAATTTAATCCAAGACAGTCTACACTTTCTTAGTATCATTAAAGATGCATGAGGCATTACACTTTTGAAACTGTTGATGAGGGAGGTAGATCAATTACAAAAAGGATTAATAGGCTTTGATGTAAGTCATAATACAATAGCCATAATAACTGGCTCTCTATTAATGGTAAAAGGTGACAATCTAGCTGCATCAGAGTTGTCCAATCACATGTGGAAGTTTGATTATCCCTGTCATATGTGTTTATTCAAGCAGCCTCATGGAACTATAATGAGAGAAGAATATTTAAATTTGTTAAGACAACCTTACTGTCCTGAAAGACACAGTATCAAATCTTTAAAGCTTCTAAAACAAGAGATTGAAGAGCAATCATATAGGTCAAACACTCAGGTTACTTATGCTTTAAAGATATCAACAACAATTCCTATCAGTCCCTTGTACTTTGTACTTGGGCTTGATCCCCACAAAGACCAGCCCTTTGAACAACTACACACCTGGCTTCTAGGCTCTCTTAAGTATATTACTCAAGCTTTCCTGAATTCTAAATTGATAAAATCAAACAAGGAAAACATTAAACTGTTTATCAATTCCTTAAACTGAGATGGTATTCCTGAGTGGTTAAGTGGTTGAAGAGTACTCCACTGGCATGACTCCTTTGTTGGAAAGGATTATAAAACCTTTGCACAAATTGCACCTCTTATCTGCTTCTAATTTCTGTCTAGCACCCATCAAAATTATGAACAGGATTGGTAAGAACATAGGCTACTGAACTTGATGGATACTGAAGTCTGTAAGGACTCTGAAGAGGGAATTATTACTCAACTTATGACAATAGTTGCAGAAATCAATCAAAAGATATACCTTTCAGTAATATCAGACCTCACAAATTTGGCAAACTCCCTAAATTCCCTTATTCTGAAGATGCTTCAAGGAATTAAAGACTGGCAGGAATTAATTAGTTTTCAGCAAAGTTCCCAGCAGACAAGAATGTCATTTACACAAAACATCAAGGCATGTCATTTACCAATTTCTAATCCCTCTATGTAACCAAAATACTATCTCCTAACACATACTGCATTCTGGATTGAACGGTTTGGAAAACTATCCAATTCTCATGTGGAAGAGGAAGAAGTTATGAATTCAACAGTATGGCTGCAACTGGAGCATAGCAACTGACAAGTACCTAGTAAAGATCTAGTATACCAATTTGCTACATTTGAGGGATTCAAATTTATCTTACAACAAAGATGATGGGTTGATCCCAATAGTGCACAACTAGTTGTTGCTGGTATAGGACTACAAGGACTTTTCAAGAACAATGCTCTTGGGAAAGCCTTTGGTACCTGGACCAATGAATCTACTACTTCACTTGATACCACCTCTAATAAAGAACACATGTCTTTAAAATCAAGTTTTGACGGCAGATATATTATTTGCACTTGTCCAAAACTGGATCCACTATTTATATCGGAATACCTATATTGTTAACAGAGTTCAGAACTTTCAGAAGTTATATTACTACGATTCAACTTTTAATGCTGGTAAATCCTTTATAAAATATAAGAATTCCTACTTCCAGGTTGAAAAACTTTTCACTCTTCTATTTGGTCAACCAAGCTTTCCTACTCATTTCTAAACTATGGAATCTATTCTTATATTACAACCCTTTAGGTGTGAGATAAAGCAGACTCCTATTGGTATGTTAGATATCTTATACTGTCCAGAAAATATTAATTCAACTATGTCATATAACCTAATTATCTTACCTGTATCCACTAAACTTATAAAATTGCTCAATGTACAACATCTCTGTAACTCAAACTGTCAGCCATTATTTTCTGGTAATGCAAGACAACAAGAGTGACAAACTATTGCAGGACCTATTTGGAAGCATGATCAACTAGAGTTATTTTATATAAATAGAGATAAACTTGAGTCCAGTAAATACTAATTCTTATATCTGTTTTTGTATTAGTCAATATATTATTATATATAGATCTCTCAACTGTTCTAGTTTGTATTCTGTAACCAAGATTCCTATAATCATATATATTCAGCTTATTGAATTATAACTGAAAGCTACTAAATATAGTGGAGAATTTCTAAACTATATTCCCAACTCTCAATGTCCCAAAATTTAGTGTACATATATGGGTTGTATTTGTTCATATTTCTCCCTTAGGTGTCAATATACTAAAGTTAACTTATGTAATTTCTTATTTCCAAAGGCTTGGCCTGGGCAGCTTTGAGGCTTATAATGAAACTTATACAATCTCTCATTCAACATCTCCCTCTCTAACTTTCTCCACTACCAAACCTGTTTCACCTCATTCCTCTCCAAAAATAGCAAGAGCTCGCCCAGAAAAAAACTGCATATCATTCCCAAAAAACTTTTTAATGGCTAACTTATTATTTTTTCAATAAACTAAATTGAAATACTTACTGACATTTGATTTCCTGGAATTACCTTAGACTTCTATTCTACCAGTAAAGCAAGTACCCATACCTCGCAAGAGTATTACCAAAAGTACAAAAGTTAAAAAGGTTTTGGAAGTAAAGAAACTGAAAGCTGGTCGAATACCTATAAAGTCATTGACAATTGTTCCCATAAAGGAAGACTCTTTTAGTGACTTGGATTTGAGCACTAATTATTCCTCTGATGTTCCCAGTACCCCCCCCCCCAATTGTCATCACAGGTTGATTTATTTCCTCTTCCCTAATATTTCAGTCCAAGTCACTGTTTACAACTCTCCAGCATTGGTTATAAACTTATTCTGTACTGAATAAATTGGTCATATCTCTAATTTATCTTGCACTATAACCCTTCTAAAACCACACAATCCTGTTACCCATAGGACCACACTCACCACCAGCCAAGCCAGCAATACTATTATTGATCCAGTCAGTTGCCCTGCTGAGCGATGCTCATTGGCCTTTGGGCATACCAGTAATCCTCAGAACTCTTTAGCTGCCTATCTTGAATGGATGGTAAACAAGAAAATAGATGTTACATATATCAGTGCTCATCAGGCTGCTGCATATGGGAGACTATATACAAGTATGTTATTTTTAAACTTTATTACTAATTAGTACTCTACCAATAATATCTAACCTATATTTTTCAATTTATTAATTAGATAAGTAAGCTCTTGCTACAAGGAAGGCCAGCCAGAAAAGATGGCAGGATGCACCTGAAACAATGTCAATGCTCAAATGTCAATAGCAGTTGAGAGAGGGGAAGAAATCTACCTTAGCAGAATTTGCTACCCCCAAGCAGAAGCCCAATGAAGTGGAGATGACTAAATATATTGACAACTATATTACTCAGCTTGAGGAAGCTGAACGTCTCTACCCCCAAGCCCTCTGCCAAGCACCTACCTCCACTAATACTGGTAGTATCTAAAAGCTTCTTTACAATTAGAAGGTAGTTGATATTAAAGCAAGTCAGTTTTTTTTACCTCCTCTCTCATCCTTGTTCCTAAATTCTTATTTTTTATGTAATTTCTTTTTTTTAAACCACTCTTCTAAATTTGCCTTATTGGCAGTTGATTTTTTTCTTTAACTTTATGTTTCTTATATAATTCAGTTGTACTGTGATGGTGGTATTTTCATTGCATCTTCCACTTTTCTATCACCAAAGATCTTTTTCTTCAGGGTGGAAAATAACTAATACAAATTTAAAAAAAATCTTCCATGCAATCCATTATACTACCAGGCAAGAGGTTACTTTCAACACCTACAATTCTCATGATACTCAAGTGTAAAATATTTGTTTTATTCTTCTTTGATTAAAAACATCCTGTAACATCTGATACAATCTTGTTTAGTATTCTCCACCTGTTATCAAATGTACCATTTCTATGTCAATTTATATATGATTTTGTATAGTCTAATAGCATGGCAACTATGATCTCAGGTGATAAAACCCAGGAAATCTGATATAACATGTGGTTGACTTAGCAGTGTAATCAGAGATGAAGTCAAAAAAGAAAGAAAAAAATATAGTTTAAGACTCTGGGTGAAGTTGAAACAGTATGAGATAGAAGATAAGTGACTAGATGGGACTGCATCAGCAAAAAAAAAGATTGCATCTGGTGTAAGGGCTCTGCATCCTGACAGTGCCCAATTGGATCCTACACTCAATGCATCAGGTGCATCCTGAATTTTATTGTGACCTTCAGTTGTACCTAGTGTATCTTGAGTTTGGAAGTGACACTCAGTTGCATTCTGAGTTTGGACACTACACTTGGTTGTACCCAGGGCATCCTGAGTTTGGATGTGATACCTGGTCATATCCTGAGCTTGAATAGAATACTCAGTTATACCAAGTGTATCCTGAATTTGGATCTAATACTCAGTCACACCCAGAGTTAGAATGCAATACTTGATTACACCTTATGTAACTGGAGATTAGATGCTATACTCATGCTAAGGTTGTAGCTTGCAGCTACAACCCCTGTCTACTTACTTACTTGCAACTTAGGCTACTCTAGAGAGTGCCTACCAGCTCAACCTGACTTGCCAGCTCAACATAACCCGTAGCTCAACACAACTTTTGGTGGCTCAACATTGTGGCTCAACATAATTTTGCTATTCAACTTGAATCTATCTCAATGGCTGAAAAACAATAGGAAGTCCTATTATTTCTAATATTCTATTTTGTATCTATTTATATCAAAGTTATAACTTAAGTACCATAATTACAACTCAGGTAGATTCTAAATAAGATCTGTAAACTCCCAAATCCTCTCCCATCCAATATGACATCTTTCTCCCAATCTCTGACATCACCAAATCTATCTCCATCATACCTCCTATACTGCTGTAACAGGTGGTAACCTGTATGAACTAATACAATGGGGATTGGCAGTAGGCCAACTAGCGTTCAATTCCTAAAGGAGACTAGAGAGGTAAAGACAAGAAGGTCTTAGAAGAAGCAAAGGGAAAAGGGAGCAAGAGAATCACCATTCAACTAAGTATATTTCTTATCTAGGTTCTGTCTGAAGTCTGGCATTTCCTACTAGTTAGGAAGCCTGTCTTAAATACATGATTTCCTCCACCCAAGGTAGAGGTTCCTGAAAACCTGCAACCACTGTCATTACTGATAAGGGCACACTACTGTATTCTTGTGATCCTACCGGAATCCTGAAAGCCCAAGGCAACCCTTCACCCAAACCTTATCTCTACCACCAATATACATGATCATTCCTTCCCTTGGAATCCCTAGGGCAAAATCTTACCAGTACAAAAGCATAACTAATACAAGCATAACAAGTTACTGGAATCCTAATGATACTGGTATTGAAACAATCAATCAATCAATCAACATAAGCAAGAATAAACAAAATAACATAACAAAGGAAAACACAAGCATAACTAGTATAATTTTTATTTTATTTTTATATGATTATTTTATTTCGTTTAAAGGTACAAAATCCACATGAAGCCTGCAGGGTTATCACGTCAAAAAACCTCCACCCCAGACCGAGCTCCAGAAAGCTATAGAAAAACCATGGCCTGAAGACCTGGTCAAAAAAACTATCCTAACAAGCAACCCTCCCGTAAACTACAAAAGGTATGAAATCCCACCAACATCAGGCAGTAACTAGGAAAACCAAACTCCCAACAGTGCACCTAATAAAGAAAACACAAAACCTAAACCTAAGGTAAACCAAACCAGCAATGTTGCAGCTAGCCCTAGCAAAAGTTGGATAATAGTATCCGTGGACGAAAAGGTCTGAGTCAGGGGGTTAAAAGGAGATCAGGCCTCATGATAGGGGTGTGGCAAAAGTGAGGAACCCCAGCACATGCCTGAACAGAGGGGGTGGTGGTGGCAGTAGGGTGCCAGCCATAGAGAGGATGGAATGGTAGTAAGGTACCAGCTTGTGTAAAATCTAAGCTGATTGACTATATTACCATGTCTCTCATGTAGTCCTTTGTGATAGGAGAGATGGCATCACTACTGGAGTGGATCCTAGAGGGAGGAAGGCATAGGAGGAGTAGATAGGAGGCAGTAGGGTGCTAGCCAATCGTCCGGAGATGGGGAGGATGGGAGGGGAGTGTTCACTCAGCAGGACATACTATCAGTTATCGTGTTTGTGCCTGACAAGGTAGCACCTTAAGAGAGAAAGGATTGGAGAAATTGACCATGACCTGTTGAAGTATTTCTTCCTACTGCTAACTGTGTTCCCAGCTATCTGTAGAAAGACCAAATGAAAAAACCCAACTGTAGCGATCGCTAAGCAAGGCGAAGTGAAAGCAGGGTAAGTGAGGTAACCAACATCGTGAGATACTGGGAGGAAGGAAAGAACAACCTCAAGAGGGAAGCGAGGAGGGGATCCCTGAATGCAAACAAGTGATAGAAAGTGTTCTTCCTGACCTCCCCTAAGCGGGGGGGAGGAGGGAAAAAGTGGTGATGATTTTCCTCACAGTCGTGGTGTTGAGTCATTCCCAAATAGGTAATAAATTTCAATGACTAGAGGTGTAGTGGAGATGGAAGATGAGTGTAACTAGTATACAGTTGCTGGAACATGTATACATATTACATTCCCCCAATCTAAAATACTACATACTATAGTCCAAGTCCTCCTGCTTATTCCTATCTATGTGCCAAAGGAGGGAGTCATCATCAGTACTGAAGTAGTCAAATTCTGAATAGCTAGAGTCATATTGCTCATAGTCATAAGGTTCCCAAAATTTGTCAGGTACAGGTCCAGCTGTACAGGGGGTCTCTGAAACTTCTATTGGTTCCTAAACAATTCTAACATAGTGTGAATTGATCTTAGGTAGGGGTGCTACCAGGTAGTTTGTAGTCCAGTATTCTTAGATGATTTCTAAAGAGTTCTCCAGGTTCTCAATGGGTTCTCAAGGGTCATCAGTCCTTTCATATCCTTTCCAGTGCACCAAGAATTCGTCTCTATTGTTCTGGCATCTGTGGTTGAGGATCTCTTCTGCTTCCTATTCTTCTGCATTGTCAATGATGATAGGTGCCAGCCTGTCCATCCTTCGAGATGTGAATCTATCTGGGTCATTTTCAAGGTATTCTTTGAGGAAAGATACATGGAAGAAGGGTTTTTGCCACTGTATTTTACCAGGGCAATTCAAGCTTGTAGATATTAGTATAGACATCATGTTCCAGTACCTTGAAGGGTCCAAACCATCTGAGTTCTAGCTTCCTTGATCATCCAAGCATAGAGGTATAGGGCTGTCTTCTAACTAGTACTCTGGTTCCAATCTTGAAGGGGCATTTCTGGGGTTTGCACCACTTGTCTACTTGTACTATTTGCCTGAATGTTGCATGCTTCTGTACCATATCTACTTCTATTCTTGTCACTTCATGGGTATTCAAAATCTCATCGACAGCTGGTACCTTACTGGCTGATCACTGAACTGGGTTGAAGATTTTCCATAGTCATCCAAAGAGGGCCTAGTAGGTTGAGATACTCAAGGATTCATGGGGCATGCCATTCATAGCTGCCACTATAGAGGGGAGAGCTTGGGGCCAGTTGTTCTGCCTTTTGTTGACAAAACTCCTCATCATCTGCTTAAGTGTATGAATCCTGTGCTCCACTTGGCTGTTAGTTTGGTGATGGTATTGGGTGGCCATCCAGACCTGAATTCCCAATGATTTCATCATCTGAGACCAAAACTTAGAGGTAAACCAGGAGTCCTGATTCAGTATTATGCTGAGTGAAAGGCTATGAACATCAAAAATAGTTCTCTGAAGCTTTTTGAATGTCTTCTCAGAGGTGGCAAGGTCTCCAAGAGGGACAAGGTAGGTGTATAATATGAACCAGTCTATGATAACCATGATAGTATTGTACTTACTTGATTTGGTAAAGGGTCCAGCAAAATTGATGGTCAAGGATTGGTATACCTCATCTGGCTCTTAGAGTGTGAGGGATCGTCCTGCTGGGAGGGTACTTGGTTTATTGTTCATCTGACATTGGTCACAGGAATGACAATAGTCCATGAAAGCCTGCCACATCTGTGGCTACCAAAAGAAACAGTTTGCATATCTGTAGCTCTTATAGGCTGAGAAATGCCCAGGGCCTTTGTGCACTGTTTTGAGAATAAAATCCCAAAGGGATACTCCCATTTCCAAAGGTCCCACAGGGATGTAAAGGTTAGAATACCCATTGGTATTCTGTGCAATAAGTAGGCTATCTTGAATGGAATAGTGTAGTTTGTTGCTAGTCTCCTGAACTCTGGCAAAGAGGGGGTCAAGCTTAAGCACCGCAATGACCTTGGGGTGGAAATCGCCCATGAGTACTGTATGGATTGTACCTAAGAAGGTGTTCACTTTTTCGGTTTCCTGGTTACTCCAGAAGGGTTCACTATAGAGGGGTGAAGAAGAGGAAGCTAGGGAGGCATCCAGTAACCGATCAAGGATTAATTTATCTGCTAACCTTTCCTGGTCCACCATGAATCTGAGAGGTAGATGGGGGAGAGAGGGAGAAGGCCACATAGTGAGTGGAGGGGTGCTCGCTAGTGAGGAGGAAATAACTGCACTTGCAGGTTTCTTTCCCTTGTCCTTCTTGTTTTGCTTTGGCTTCTTGGGATCACTAGAAAAGTAACTTATTCCTTCCTTGTCAGATCTGTGTAATTCACATTCATCTTCATAATATGCTGTCCAGGAGGTTACCGCATGTGCTGCTTTCTTGTTGGATAGCTTGGAGAGTGTGACATCATCTCCCCAGGAGTTGCCTGTAGTGATGGAACTATTGGTGCTGGCCTCGCTCCCGGGAGGGCTTCAGTTGCTGTCCTTTCATTTCTGGGATCGGGTGACTGCATTGGTTTGAATGGTTTTCAACATATAATTAGGACTAGCCCGGAGTATCAAATCTCACATGGTGAGGGTTGGAGAGTGTTGGCTTGCTGCTGAGGAGTACATGTCACTATCAGATTCTAAGCTGTAGGATGCTGAGGAGGTGTAGTTGATTTAGATTTCTGATGCTTTAGTGTCTGGTGTGATCTGGCTATCATGGTTTTTGGAGGTAGGATCTTAGAGGATTATATCATAAATTGAAGGCTCATCTTCATGAATCCTCAACAGGTGGTCTGCTAAGAAATTCTTTACTCAAGACATATATTGGATAGAGAAATCGAAGCAGCTAAGGTGCATTAACCATCTTTGTTGCTAGTTTCTTAGATTCTTTTGGGTCATTAGTTTAGTTAGGCTCTCATAATCAGTAACTATAGTGAATTTAATGTGTGACAACAGGTGTGCAAAGGCTTCCACAGCCTCAACAATTGCAAGAGCCTCCAATTGATGTGTAGGATAGTTACTTTGGGAGGGTGTCAATTTCTGGCTATAGAAAGCTGCCAGTCTAGCCTCCTCCCTAGTTGCTCCTTGTCTTACCCATGTACCTGTTCCAGTGGAGAATGTATCGGTAAACAACTATATCATATCTGGTTTGGAATAATTTATCAGTCGCAAGACTTGGTGTTCTTACACTGCCTTTTTAACTGCCTGGGATGCAGCTTCCTGCAGGTCAGTCCAAAGCTATTCCACATCGCTGGTAAGTGCTGTAAGTGGGGCAGTAATGGTAGTAATGTGAGGTAGGAATTATGACATATAATTAACCATTCCATTAAATCACTGAAGTTCCTTCTTATTCTTCAGTCTGGTCCAGTCCCTAATAGTAATTATTTTTTCTGGTGCTGAGTATATGCCATTGTCATCGATTATATGGCCCAATATATCCAGGTCTTTTGCAAAGAAGATGCTCTTTTTCAGATTTACATATAACTTTGCCTGTTCTAGCCTCCTCCAGACCATTTTGATATGTTCCACCTGGTCCTAGTATATGTTGCTAAATATAAAGATATCATCAATATAAACCCAAACAAAAATACCTAGTTCATCTGAGAGGGTGTCTTCCATAACCCTCATAAATGTAGCTCAGGTGTTTGTATCTCCTTGCAGCATTACTCTGCATACAAATGCTCTAAAGGGTGTCTTGATAGTATTTTATTTCTCATCATCTGGGTGAACTCCAATCTGAAAATAGGCATCACTGAGGTCTATTTTGCTTCTATATTTTGCTCTTACAACCACATTAATTATTACCTGCTGGTTGGGTATTGGTGAGTGGTCCTTAATTGTATTTAGATTCATTTGCTGCAGAGCTGCTAGTAGTCTTATGCCACCATTTGGTTTACCTTGCCTAAACATGCTTGATCCACCAGGTGCTTCTACTCTGTAAATAACTCCTGCTTCCTGTTGCTTCTTGATCCTTGCTTTGAATGGTAGTAGGAGCTTTTCCAGTATCTTATAGTTTGGCATTTTTGGGTAAAGGTTGGGATCCTTTAGATGTATCTGGTGATCTATGTTCCTTCTTGGTGGCATGGTAGTACTTGCTGGTTCAGTTGCTATGCGGACACCTGGCAACCCCAACCCACAGGGTGCTCGCTATTGCCTACGATACTGCACCACAGTTCACTATAGAGTACAAACAAAGATATATTAGCCATTCAAGTACCTTCACAACTATTACTCATATGAAGGATGTACTTTATGAAGAGTGGGATAAGATCACAATTGAGGAGATAAACAAGAAGATTCTTAGGCTTCTGAAAGTAATGCAATGTTGTATAAATATCCTGGTAGGGGGCAATTATCATGGTTAAGTATGTTGTTATTTAGGTTTCTATGACTACTGTATTTCTTTCCCTATTTCACTTTTCTTTTAGTACATAAGCCTGTTCTCTATCAATTCCCCAATTCTGTAGACTCCTAGCTTTTATTTCATACTAGTTAGACCCTTGTAGCAGTAAAATTTGTATACTTATTGGCTTTTGAAAATTGCTTGTTCATCAACCTCCTTAGAGAACCCTGGGGCATAGTACTCGTAATGTTTTGATGTTTGTAAAACTGACTGTTATTGCATACCACCAAAATTCTGAGGCTCTGGCCGAATTTTGGTGGTATGCAATAGCAGTCCATTTTACAAACATCATGACATTACAAGTAGACAACAACGGTTGTTCCGTGGGTTAAGGTTGTCATGTGTCCGCATAGCAACTGAACCAGCGAGTAGGTACTCCTTTGACAAATACCTTAGGGAACATCATCAGAAAATCCAGTGCCTTTTCCACTTTTGCCATTGCTGATCTGGGCTGAGTAGACTGTCCATTACAGTTTACTCTTACTTTGTGGTCAGGAAAGTATAGACTGTTTTTCTGGCAGTCTATTATAGCTCCGAGTTTGACAAGGTCATCCATACTTAGTAGGACATCATAATCTGAAACTGGAGTAACTATCATCTTGATTCTTAGTATCTTCATCTTCCCTATCTGAATATCAATAGTACTGTTGTAATTGCTGCTTGATCTCAACCCCTTGACTGCTATTTTTAGAGTCACAGGGCACTTTTATGGCTGGTAAGGGATGTTGTGTGTGGTAACAAACTAGTTGCTTATCAAGCTTCCACTAATGGTTCCTGTATTTGCTAGCACTCTTGCTTATTTGCCATTCACTAGCATGTTGAATTTGAGGGATTGGAAGGGTGCGCCAGAGTCATTGGGTTCCCCAACAGTAGTCTTGTAGGTCCTTATAGTATCTTGTCCATCCACCTCTTGTGTTGAGTCACTCTCTAACTCATATTCCTCATCACTGCTGTCAGTATCATCCTCTGGGATCCTGACATGGTTGGTTTTTACTTCTTTCTTGGGGCATTCATTTGACATATGTCTACCTTCTCCACAGTAGAAGCAAGCTCCTTCCTTTTTCTATTGATCCATTTCCTTCTTGGTGGGTTCCTTGTTCTTTACATAGGTTGTCTTCTTCACTAGTGCCTTGCCTTTTCCTGCTACTTTACTGCTCGAAGCTTGTACAGGTTGATAGTCTTTCTTTGGTTTATTTAGCTTGTTGGTAGAAGGGCCGCTGCTGCTGCCATAGCCTCCAGTCTTGTATATAGTGGCATTATACCTTTCTGCAATTTGCACTATCTGGGTCCAGGTATCTGTTTCCCAGATCTATGGTTCAACATTTCTCCTGAGGCATAAATCCATTGCATCTAAGAACTGCTGCCTTTGTGTGTAGTCTGAGATGGATTCTCTAGAGAGGGTGACTCTTAGGTCTTCTAGTTCTCCAGCAATCTTCGAAATCCTAGCTAGTTTTCCTCCTGTAGTTTGCGATACCTTCTACCATTGTTAGTATAGGTCATCTGTATTTGTGGATGCTTCAAAGAGCTGCCTAAATCAGTTTTGAAAGGTTTCAAGGTTGGGTATGTCTTCATGCTCATCAAGTAGTATCATGTATGCATTGTGTACTCACTTCTCAGTATAGGCTCCATAGTAATCAATCACATCTTCTGTATCATTGTTGATGCCATGCTTTGAGAGGTACTTCTTTACTTCTCTGAGCCATTTCTTGAGCCTGTTGGGTTTTAAGTCATCTCCTTCCTCACTGAACTTCGATGGTTGAGGGAATTTGATCTTTGATCTTTATGCTGCATCAACAGGTCTTTGTGCTACATCATCAGCAGGTCTTTATACTGTATCGCTCATTCCTGCTCCTCCTAGTAGTGATGCAGGGTCTTCTGGGGGTCTTGAGCCTTCTGGTTACTTGCTCTTGCCTTGGGGTATTTCAAGTTTGGCTAGTTTAGCTGGAGATTCTGGGAATGCTCCTGGAGGTGGAGTTCACTCTCTGGATGCTGACTGGCTTGCTGCTTGGCTTGCTGTCTAAGATTAGACTCAACTTCTAAAGACTGCTCCAAAAAGGCTTACAGATCTATATCTTGTTTCTGGGCTGGGACCTCTTCCTGCTCACTGGAGGATCTATTCTACTGTTAGGTCCTCCTCTGGGTCAGAGTCAAGGTCTTTTAGTTGTAAGGTCCTTCCAGCTTGTACTGAAGCTTCAGTTTCTGAGTCTGAGTTGCTGTCAGTTACTAAGGGGTTCTGGGGGAACCCTAGCCTATGTGGTGGTCTGGATATCCTTCCAGACTGGGTCCTTCGATGATCACTTTGTTCTCAAATTGTGAATGTAGCACCTGAGTCAGGAGTATCTTTCCCTGCTACTCCTACTTCTAACTAGTTATTAAGATACAGGAAGGGTGATCAATCCTACTGGGTGTTCTTGTCCTGAGAACCTGTGAGTACCTGCAGAGGGTTAACTTACCTGCTGAGGCGAAAAAAATGTAACTGGTGGTAACCTGTATGAACTAATACAATAGGTATCGGTGGTAGGTCAGCTAGCATTTGATTCCTAAAGGAGACTAGAGAGGTAAAGACAAGAAGGTCTTAGAAGAAGCAAAGGGAAAAGGGAGCAAGAGAATAGCTGTTCAACTAAGTATATTTCTTATCTAGGTTCTGTCTGAAGTCTGGCATTTCCTGCTAGTCAGGAAACCTATCTTAAATACATGATTTCCTCCACCCAAGGTGGAGGTTCCTGAAAACCCACAACTACTGTCATTACTAGTAAGTGCATACTACTGGAATCTTGTGATCCTACCAGAATCCTGAAAGCCCAAGGTAACCCTTCACCAAAGCCTTATCTCTACTGTCAGTATACATGATTATTCCTTCCCTTGGAATCCCTAGGGCAAAACCTTGCCAGTACAAAAGCATAACTAATACAAGCATAACAAGTTACCAGAATACTAATGATACCAGTATTGAAATAATCAATCAATCAATCAACATAAGCAAGAACAAATGAAATAATATAACAAAGGAAAATACAAGTGTAACCAGCGTACAGTTGCCAGAACATGTACACATGTTACAACTGCCTACTATTAAACTTCCTAGCCAGTAGAAAGAGCCATACAGAGATACCAAGACAAGAATCCAAGCTCGCCTCAAATCTTTGGATAGATTAGAACATGAGAAACTGAACCTTGCAGTACTTGCTCTTCAGTATGAAATTCCAGTATCACAACTTCACGCATGTTGGCAAGGAGTTCCATCAAGGCATGATAGATTAGCAAGAAATTGGAAGCTTTTTGAAGACCAAGAATTGACAGTTTTTTAGTACCTTGATTATTTGGATGCAGTAGAAACTAGTGCCCATCTCCAGATGCTTTCAGGTTGTACAAATGCAATTCTGCAAAATGCTTTTATAGGTCCACTTCCAGTACCTATTGTGGGTGACCATTGGGTACAACCTTTTCTCAGTCACTATCCAGAATACTCAATTTGAAAACAACATACTATTGATATTGACAGAAAGAATTGTTAGGCATATGGAAAAAAGGGCCAAAGTTACCCGGCCTTTACACAAGATTATTTCTACCATACCCCTGCAGCCCCCATGTAGGAACCGGGCGTCATCACGGTATTACGGCCGAGTTGTGTCCTGACACTTTAGCCACAATAAATGGCACCTTCAGCATAACACCATATACGTCGTCGCCGTTCATCCGACCGGATGCTGTCCGTAGGATATATGAGAAGGCACCTTTGGCGACTCATGGGAAGTGACTCGGAGAAATTTGATTAAGTTTTGAGCAAGCTATTACCTTGTACATTAGCAGTTAAATAGTATGGCTGATAAGTAATGGGACGATTTGGGAAGAAACCTTAGCAACTGAATATCGTGAGCCTATGGCACCGACAGGTAGCCATAGAGCCGAGCCTTTAGCTTTGAAAGAAGTAGTGCCCCAAGAGGGCCTACTCAAGAATCAGTATGAGAGGTTTTCGCTGGATGAGCTATTGGCTCGATCCAGAGCAAAAAACCCTATATATCCGATGGGCCTTGTGATGCATCAATATGCAACACAATGGCCACGCTCATTCATTAAAGCTGATCACTTTATGTTTTGAGGCAGAACAATTGGTATAGTTGCCATTAGGGTGGCATACTCAAATTAAGTTCATATAGTGGAGAGATCGAAGACTACCTACTGGAGGAGAGTTCACACCCCCCAGAAACAATAGGAGTCTGAAGAGATCGAAGCTAAGCAAGGCAAATATTCTCAGGGTCAAAAGCGTTTGCACTTAGGGAATTTAAGAGGTTTTCGATGAAGGTACTTAGATAGTATGGGAGTTGATTGTAGCCCACGATAACCCAGACACGGAATATAAATATCGAGGTACTCCCAGCTATTAGAAACATCAAGCAACGGAGAAGAGATCTTATTAATATATTTATTAACTTACTCTTGAAAAACTTTATTACACTTATTTTTTCTAAAGACCTTTGAGAAATACGAGGCTACCTTAACAATTTTCGTTTTATCCTACCTTACCTTGTTTCAAGAAGCTTACGGCTTAGACCTACTGGCCCTATCTACGGTTGGACCACCCCATAACAGTATATTAATACTCTCCACATTATCTAGGCTCACTATCTACACAATTACCTCTACCTACTACCTATAGCTATATCGATCATGCATCGCACTAGACAAGACTCACCCATGCCCTTGGCAATTCAAGGGCCAGGGCGCAATGTATAAATGGAAGAAGGAGCCCCTTCCCCAGCCAGCGATGTGACATCTATACTAGCCACCACCACTACGCAGAACCCCCCTTACCTCTTGAGCAGAACTTTTCCAGCAGGATCATTGAGAGGAAGGAGATCACGGAGGAGGATCGAGAAAAGAATAGCTATCCTGAGAGAAGGATCACGCAGCGCCCCAAGACAGCCAGAGGTTCCAGCTATCTTAAGACACATCATGGAATCCCTAAGCCAAGTTGACTGAAATGCTTCAAGATCCATAAACGAGCAACATATAGCCTATAATGAGCTGTCCGCATGAGGACACCAATACGCCAATGAGCTCGAAAGCTACTGCATCAGGCTTGATCAGGAAGAACATATAGTGGAAAATGAGTTAAATAGTATAAACATAAAAATGAGTGCCTTCGCAGAAGAGGTAGAGACATCTCGCAGGCACTTCCAAGATCAAGTAGCAGCAGAGCTACAAAGACATAATGCTCAACATGAGCAACAACAGGAGATAAGTACTTAACTGCATCAGAATATTGACCAGACAGGACAGACATCCCTCACAAGAGATCAACAATTGGAGCAGTTGATCCAACATGTCCAAGCCCAAGTCGAGATCGACTGGAAACAACGGAGAGCTGCCAAACAAAGAATGTGAGAAATGATGGAACTGGTGCAGCTACAGTTAACTGAAGTAGCTCACTCAGCAGCCACCCCATCCATTCCCACAAAGCAAGCAACTGTAGAAACCGCTCCACCTTTTTCCTCCAGCTCCTTGGCAGGAAGGCCAAAGAAAGGAAAGGAAATTGACCAGGGCCAGCCAGAGGCAATGGGAGCAGGAGGAGGAGGAATAGGAGGAGGGGGCCAAGGACCCCCAATGATACACGGAGCTGGAGGAGGGGACCCTAACCCCAGCAGCAGCAGCTCCAGCAAGGGTGAAGGTCCAGTCCCAAGTCTGACTCCTAGGCCAGAAAGCCAGCCTCCTCAAGGGAGGGCCCCAGATCCAGACAATCTGATAGATATACTGGGAAGTGCGATTGCCAGAGGAAAGTGGCACGCAGACCCACCATCCATATTCGAGGCTGAGGTCTATGAGGACATTAACACATGGGTGTTGGACTGTGAAAACTATTTTGCTAGAAACCCGAGTCAATGGATGGAAGACCATCATAAAATCGTCTACACTTTAAAAAGGACGAAAGGAAAAAAGGTTGCACCCTTCGCTGAATGGTACCGAAAAAGCATGACAGGAGCCATGGGTGCTCCATTTCGACCCGAATTGGTCTCTTGGACCAGGTTTACCCAAGAAATTGTTAGCAGATATTCGGGCATCGAGCAGGAAAGAGAGGCAGCACAGGACATGAAAAAAATCCTGTACAATAATGACATTGAAGAATACCTCCTTTTACTCAAAAACCTTAATATCAAAGCCAAAATGTCAGGTATTGGATGGAGGCTCCTGGTTGAGGATAAACTCCCAGAACAAATCGTGAGAAGGCTCTCAGGAGAGACATATCATTCTGATGAAGATTGGCTTAAGGCACTAAGAGGCTTTGGCAAGCTGGAGGAATCTTTCTTACAATGCCAGAACCTTTCCCAGGCAATATCAAAGGGGTGAGGAAATACCACAAAAAGAAAGCGTGGCAACGAAAACAAAACCCCTGATACCAGGTTTAACAAGAAGCCTCAGTCGCAAAAATCAGCCACAGTGGGGTGGAAGACACAAAAACCAAACGTGGGAGAAAACAATCCATTGCCGATATACACAGATTGGAAGAAAGGACATGAGGGAATTCCCCAGACTCTGGTAGACAAAAGGAAAGAAACACCAGGCTCATGCACTCATTGTGGACTTACCAACTACAAATGGGGCATGTGTAGAAGAGCAGCCGTGGTTAGTTCTGTAACTCGACACAAACAGCCAAAAAGACGGAACACTCGATTGGAGTTCTGGGCCCCTCAAGAGAGGTGGCCACAGGTTGGTCAAGTGGCAATGACTAGGCTACCACCACAACTTTGGGAACTATCCGAACCGGGATCCAATTGAGGGGAACTCAGTGAGGTCTACACACCCTCTTCTCAGCTGAAGAGCATTGGACTGGTCACCGTCTAATTGAAAGGGTTACTCCTGACACTGATTCAGGTCTGTGCATGAGCTTAAGGAGGCAAAGGGGTTGAGTAGACAAGGAATGGATTGGCACCATACAGCGATGGCGTATGGGTACTTGTGGTCTGGCACAAACTCGCAATAGGGGGTCATACCCCACCAGACTTAAATCTTAGCCCACGCTGACAGTACTGGCAGATTGCACCCACACTTTACCATGAGAAAAGTACTGGTCAGGTTATATTCGGGAACCCCTCAGCAGGGGGTAAAGACCACTAGTAGTGGACTGCCCAATAACCGTAAAATATTCTTTTCTTGTCAGTTTACCTGAGGAGACCTGATTGGTCGAAATAACGTGGGCATTATAGTAAACTCAAAGGCTTTACACCCCGCATACCCAACTATACAAAAAACTGTAAGAATAAAATGATTAACACCTACACTGACTATACCTTAGTACCAACATGACTTCGCTCGGTACATGCCTTAACCTGGGACCAGGAACTTTTATCCTTTGTCCCAAGGGAACCATCATTTTTTGTACACCCCATGGGGAACATCTGTATAAAAATCCAGGAATACGCTAAGGTACACCATAGTACTATTATCTCTTTGTGCCAAATATTCCTCAAAGTGCACCAAAGACCTCAAGTACCTAGGTACGCCAGGTCAACATACTCATCTAGACAAAAGTTTTGCTCGAGAAGAACGCTTAAACCCTCATTAAGTGCGAAAGGACCTGTTGAAGTCCATACAAGATTCTGGTTATAAAAAATGACGAAGCGAAAACATATCGAAATGGAGCCGTCAGGTAAGCGACGCAAACTTGTTGCCCCGTAACCTACCCTCTATGAGCACTTGGAAGGTCATGTACACCTCCATGTTAAAGGAAAATGCTACCATATCCAAGTCTTGTTAGACTTGGGGGCTGATGTTTTTGTCTTAAATGAAAAATTGGTACTGAGAAACAAAAAAAGGTTATATCCGTTTCGAGACACCTATAGGAATTGGAACGGACTGCGAATGAAAAACACTTGCAGGGCAGTCGAGCAGAGGGGAAGAAGGTCACTTCTCCAACAAACAGGCCGAAAAAGGGGAATCGTAAAGGTAAGGCAGAACAAACACTACTAGAAGGGGCAATCGCCGCACGCACGACTAGAGGTCAAATTTATTCGTCCGAAGTGAAAATATAATTCCGTCACTGGAATTGCTATCGAAAAAAGAAAGAAAAGATTTGTAAAAAGAAAAATAAACCCGTGTTCCCGATCCCGATGTCCGTCCATTGACTGCTGTTCCTCTCATCTGTCTCCCTGTTCCGCGTTGTCCCTTTCTCTTGTTTCTGCTCTGCTCCGCGTTGTTTTTCTTTCGTTCCCTCCTGATGCTTGCCCCGCCTAACTACCAATTCCCTTGCCAAGCCATCAACCGAGCTAACTAGCAAACAAACATTTCCCCTCTTCCACTAATGTCCAACCCCTGACCCTTATATCAACTAGCCTATCTGATCAAAACAAAACACAATTTCTAGCTAAAACCTTGCAGACCATTTTCCTCCCCCACAGTACGAGAATTAGACGTACCCTGCATAACTCACAGAAATCGTATTCCGATTAAAGGCTTTACAGGTGACATTACCAAGGCCAGTGGCAAACAATATACTACCCACATAAAAATGGAGATAGGAGTGAATCGTCACACAACTGAAGTCTCCTGTGAAGTAGCACCTACGAATAGATGGGGGATGATAATACCCTATGGATGGTTCAAAGAACACCCCATATCTAACATAATCTACTCAGATAGGTGGGAATTTCAAAACCAGAAATGTCATGACCACTGTGGTCCAGGCACATGGTGTGACTGGGACGAACAATTTGAATGGGATGATGACATAGTACACGATCCAGACACGACAGTTGTTGGTCTGGTAAGCTCTATTGATGAGAGCAGGGAACTGGTGATCAGCCAGCTGCCAGAAGAATACCTAGATTATACGGACCTTTTTCTACCTTTGGCGGCGCAAAAATTACCACAAAGAAGGACCTTCGATCATGCGATTGACCTCAAGGAAGGTCTAAGTCCCCCTTGGGGACCCATTTACAAGCTGTCCGCCTCTCAATTGGAGGCTTTACGCATATACCTAAACAAGATGTTAGAACAAGGAAAAATCAGACCTAGCATGGTGCTGTGTGGGGCCCCGATACTGTTTGTACCAAAGCCGAATGGTGGCTGGCGCCTATGCATCAATTATAGAGGCCTCAATAAGGTCACGATATCCAACAAATACCCACTTCCCCTGATGACAGAGTTACGAGACCAAGTCGTCGGCTCAACTATCTTCACTAAATTAGACCTAGAAGACAGTTTCTACCTAATTAGGATTAAAGAAGGAGACGAATGGAAAACAGCTTTCCGGACTCGCTATGGGTACTTTGAATACAAAGTCATGCCATTTGGGCTGGTTAATGCCCCAGCTACCTTCCAAGCAATGATGAACACCATATTAAGAGAATTCCTAGATCATGGGGTTGTGGTCTACATGGATGACATTCTCATCTACTCAGCAGATGAAGCAAGTCATGTGGAACTAGTGCGAAAGGTTTTAGTACACCCAAGAGAATACCAACTGGCAGTCTCTATCGCAAAGTCTTACTTTCACGTTACCACAGTGGAATTTCTTGGTTATGTAGTAACCACAAAAGGAGTCTCCATGAGTGAGAAAAAGGTGGAGTCTATTCGAAATTGGAAGCAGCCAAAATCGGTAAAAGATATACAAATCTTCATGGGGTTCGCAAATTTTTACCGAAGATTTATCAAGGATTTCTTGGCAATTTGCAAACCAATTACAGAACTCCTGAAAGGAAATTCCAAACATTTTGCCTGGGGAAGAGAACAGGACGAAGCTTTTGAATTCCTGAAGGAACAATTTGTGACGGCACTGATTCTTTGCCATTTTGACCCCATGAAAGAGACAATATTGGAAACCGATGCAAGCGATTTTGTGCTTGGCAGTGTTCTATCACAGCTTGTAAAGAAAAAACTACACCCGGTGGCATTCCACTCACGCAAATTCAGCCCTGTGGAACAAAACTACAATGTTTATGACAAGGAATTGTTGGCAATTGTGGAAGCCTTTAAAGAATGGCGACACTACTTGGCAGGAACTGAGGTCCCCATCACCATTTACATAGACCACTAGAATTTACAGTACTTCCTCACCACCAAGCTATGGAGTGCAAGAAAAATTCGGTGGGCCCAAAAGCTAGCGGACTTTAACTTCCATATTGTTTACCAACTGGGGACCCAAGGCAGGAAACTAGATGCATTGAGTAGACGGCCGGAGTACCGTCCTGAAGGGGGAGCTACCCATAGTGAACAGTCAATCTTAAAGCCAGAAAACTTCCTACAAATCGCTGTGGTATGGAAAAACCCCGGGAACAAAAGACTAACCCCCATAAAAGACATGGAACTCAATCCCAGGCCAGAGAATGACCAGATGTCAGAGGCAGAAGACTTGGATAAAAACCCAGAGCCACCGAGAATCTGAGTCCATAGACTGGCAAAGAGCGCTAGGATCCCCACTAGAGGATCAACGCTCCCAGCTGGACATGACTTGTATAGTATGGATATGCTAACCATCCCCAGGAAGGGATAGGCCCTGGTTGCGACAGGAATAGCTACAGGGCTTCCTAAAGGAACCTATAGGCGAATTGCACCCTGAAGTGGATTGGCGCTTAAACATTGCATACATATAGGCGCTGGGGTGATAGATGCTGACTATACTGGCGAAATAAAAGTCTTAATGGTTAACCTGATGGATGCGGATTACAAAATCTCCAAGGAGGATCGAATAGCTCAAATTATTATCGAGAAAATCGACAACACAGAGCTCCTGGAAGTGGCAGACTTGGCAATAACAGAACGAGCTGACGCAGGCTTCGGAAGCAGTGACCTGCTCGGGGAAAAGCCAATGGTATGCTTTCTACAAGCAAGCTCTAGAAACAATGAGCACTTTGACCATTATGATGAAGAACACGATCCTAAACTATCACAAGAAGTGGTAATATTGTCCAATGCAATCATTGCAAGAGCAGAAATAAAGAAGTTCGATGCAGACTTTGTGGCCAAAGTCAAAGAAGCAGCCGAACGAGATGAAGAGTGGGTCATGAGAAGGCAGGAGTTAGAAAAACTAAGGAATGACGGCTTGGACCTTCCCAAATTCTGGAACTTGAAGGATGGGCTGGTATACTACAAAGATCGGCTTTTTATCCCAGCAGATGAAGGTATCCAAACCCTGATAATGAATGGATGTCATGACTCGAAAATCGCCAGACACTTCAGTCAGGAAAAAACTCTAGAAATAGTCACGCGAGATTTCTACTGGAAGGGGTTAACAGGATGGGTTAATGACTATGTCAGATCCTGCGATGAATGTCAACACAATAAATCTCCTCGACATGCAAGGTATGGGTTACTTCAACCCTTACAAGTACCATACGCGGCTTGGACATCTATCTCAATGGATTTCATTGTTCAATTACCCGAATCGCAGGGACACACCCAGATCATGGTCATAGTAGATCAGTTTACCAAGATGGCGCATTTTGTTGGTCTAAAAGAAAATGCAACCACAAAGGATGTCGCCAACATTTTCCTCCAAGAAGTATGGAAGCTCCATGGGCTACCCACGGAAATTATTTCCGACATGGATGCAAAGTTTCAAGGCGAATTTTGGGAGTCATTGTGCCAGGCACTGGGGATTAAAAGAAGAATGTCAATGGCCTACCACCCTCAGACTGATGGGCAAACTGAAAGAACCAACCAAGTGCTGGAAGGTTACTTAAGAAGCTTTGTCAACTATGATCAGGATGATTCATATCAACTCCTGCCAGTGGCCGAATATGCATACAACAACTCTACCACCAATGAGCATAAACTGACCCCCTTCTTTGCGAACTATAGTTTCCATCCACAAACAGAATGGATGAGACAACACGAGACTCAAAATCCAGGCGCGACCCTTTATGCGCACTGGATGAAAAATATACATGAACAAGCCAAGGAAACACTGGAATCTGCATGAGAGGTCATGTCGAGGTATTACGATCGAAAGGCCAGGGAGCAACCAGACATAAAAGTTGGAGACCAAGTCATGCTCAATGGCAAGAATATGCGATCAAAAAGGCCCTCAAAAAAGCTGAGCCCAAAGCTCTATGGGCCTTTTAAAGTATTGGAAAAGAAAGGTGAATGAGCCTACAAACTCCAAATACCTGACTGGTGGAAAATCCATCCAGTCTTTCATGTAGCACTGCTCGAACCATACCGAATCTCTATTCAGCCCGCACTGGCACAGCCACCTCGTGACCCAGAAGAAGTCGAAGGTGACTTGGAATGGGAAGTGGAAAGAATTGTAAGGAGTGAAATAATCTCCTATACGAGACGAGTTAGAGGACGAAATAAAGTCCTCCGAGAGCTCAGATATTTCGTGAAATGGAAAGGTTGTTCCGAAGATGAGAACACCTGGGAACCCCCGGAACATCTAGAGTGTGCTGAGGAATTAGTAGAGGAATTTCATAGGTTGAACCCTGAAATGCCAGGATGGGCAGGATTGGAATAATGTGGCAAGGTTTTCTTTGCGTGGCCAAGTAAACACGCAAAAGTTTTTTACCCTACTATGTTGAGTTCCCATAGAAAAAGTTTTATTTTTTTATTTTTATTTTTATTTTTATTTTTATTTTTTTATATATTATAAGAGACGTTCGAGACGAAGTCTTGGGAGGGGGAGCTACTGTTAGGCATATGGAAAAAAGGGCCAAAGTTACCCGGCCTTTACACAAGATTATTTCTACCATACCCCTGCAGCCCCCATGTAGGGACCAGGCGTCATCACGGTATTATGGCCGAGTTGTGTCCCGACACTTTAGCCACAATAAATGGCACCTTCAGCATAACACTATATACGTCGTCACCGTTCATTTGACCGGATGCTGTGCGTAGGATATATGAGAGGGCACCTTTGGCGACTCATGGGAAGTGACTCGGAGAAATTTGGTTAAGTTTTGAGCAAGCTATTACCTTGTACATTAGCAGTTAAATATTATGGCTGATAAGTAATGGGACGATTTGGGAAGAAACCTTAGCAACTGAATATCGTGAGCCTATGGCACCGACGGGTAGCCATAGAGCCGAGCCTTTAGCTTTGAAAGAAGTAGTGCCCCAAGAGGGCCTACTCGAGAATCAGTATGAGAGGTTTTCGCTGGATGAGCTATTGGCTCGATCCAGAGCAAAAAACCCTATATATCCGATGAGCCTCATGACACATCAATATGCAACACAATGGTCGCGCTCATTCATTAAAGCTGATCACTTTATGTTTTGAGGCAGAACAATTGGTATAGTTGCCATTAGGGCAGCATACTCGAATTAAGTTCATATAGTGGAGAGATCGAAGACTACCTACTGGAGGAGAGTTCACACCCCCCAGAAACAATAGGAGTCTGAAGAGATCGAAGCTAAGCAAGGCAAATATTCTCAGGGTCAAAAGCGTTTGCACTTAGGGAATTGAAGAGATTTTTGACAAAGGTACTTAGATAGTATGGGAGTTGATTGTAGCCCACGATAACCCAGACACGGAATATAAATATCGAGGTACTCCCAGCTATTAGAAACATCAAGCAATGGAGAAGAGATCTTATTAATATATTTATTAACTTACTCTTGAAAAACTTTATTACACTTATTTTTTCTAAAGACCTTTGGGAAATACGAGGCTACCTTAACGATCTTTGTTTTATCCTACCTTACCTTGTTTCAAGAAGCTTACGGCTTAGACCTACCAGCCCTATCTACAGTTGGACTACCCCATAACAACAATGCTCATCAGCCATATGAGATACAAGATTGGTTCGAAAGATACAAGGCAGTGTGTAAGAAGTATCAGTTTGAAATAGCTGACAGCTATAATTTTGATGAGACTGGATTCAGAATTGGGATTGGGGGTGACCAGTGGATAATCACTAGGGACTCATCATGATAGTCATATTTAGCAAGTTCAACAAACCACAAGTTTATTTCAGTATGTGAAACAATTAGTGCTGATAGGGTAGTTCTACTACCTATGGTTATTATTCCCAGTGTTATTTACTAAGAACTGTAGTACACTACAATATCAATACTAGATGATTACCTTGTTGGAACTTGGGAAACAGGATACAGCAATGATGAGTTGTCTAGGAAGTAGCTGGCACATTTTGAGTTATTTTCTCAAAAGTAGAAAGTTGGTATTTATCAGCTCTTGCTTCTGGATGGTTTCAGTTCCCACTGTACAAAGCAGTTTATTAAGTACTGTGATCAGTAAAAAATCATTACTTTTTTGCCTCCCTCCCCATACTAGCCATCTCCTCTAACCCCTTGATGTGGTAGTATTTCAACCCTATAAGCATTATCATGTTGAGGCAGTTGAAGCCATAACCTACACTGGTTGTGGCGAGTTTAATAAATTGGAATTTCTAGACACCATCGATTCCATAAGACAACAGACATTCAAGGCAACAACAATCCAGTCTGCATTTAAAGCAACTGGTCCCATCCTCTACAATGCAAATATTGTAATATTTCAGCTACATGAGGTAGTAGTACCTACTGACCATCCTATTACACCAACAAGAGTATCCTTACCAACAGTTCCTCTTACAGTCTGTAGCTTGAAGCAAATAAGTGAGGAATTACAGTGGGAGGCAACTGATCTATCACCAACATTTCAGCAAAAACTTAAAATTGTACATCAAGGTGGATTAGTACAGGCACAGTCAGGTACATTGGCCATGGAGCATATGGAGTATACACAAGCAATTGAAGAAGCAAGATCCGCAAGGTGCAATGTACACAACAGAAGACAGATACAGAAAAGAGGTGTTCTCTATACTTCACAAGCTCATAAAATGGTAAAACATCGAGAGGATGCAGAGTTGGAAAAGGCAGAGAAACAGTGGCAGTAAGCACAGAATGTGAAGAAAAGGATTAAACAAGCTGAATGGAAACCTTTCTTGGATGAGATAAAATTATGTGTGAAAAAACAGCAGAATATTCAAGCCTATAAAAAAAATTAACAAAGCTTATAGTCATGGATATTAAGAGGCAGGTGGGTTTAGGAAAAATAAATGTAAACTAGAATATTTTGTACAGTAGACTTACTCTATCATATTAAGTCACAATGTTGAGCCACCAAAAGTTGTGTTGAGCTATAGGTCATGTTGAGCTGGCAAGTCAGGTTGAGCTAGCAGGCACTCTCTAGAGTGCCCCAGGTTGTGAGCAAGTGAGCAGCTAGGAGTTATTACTGCAAGCTACAACCTTGGTATGAGTACCTGGTTGAGTCTAAATACCTGAATCTTTACTAAAATACCTTACAATATACTCTGGATGTAATGATGGTATAATAATCCCACTAGGGGAATGGTAGAATACAGATCGCAGCTAGGGCTTGGATGAGGGAACACAGAAGTGTGGACATGCGAAGCATGAGGGCATGATAGATATGACTGATGTATAAGGTTATACATGTGGTAGTTATCCACTCCATAAGTAGCCGATAGCTAGCAACCATATACAGTGACGAGTCGAAACGACACATAACGAATACGATTACAACTCCATCTTTTCACAAGCAAGTTATCCTTTTACACTGCTTCCGTGAGATCGTTTGCACACCTCCATCATATAAGACTAAGTAGATAGAAGCCATATATTAGCCACAATTCTTGAATACTAAACCAGATCAGGAATGGAAAAAAAGGAGAACAGATAAATAATCCAGCTTTCTATTTTAGTCATAAAACTATCAACTTAAAGAAAATCAGATTTGCATTCAGTGTAGATATAAGTGATAGTTGTGATATAGTAGCCAACTAAGTATGTTGTTATTATTTCTACACTAGCATATGTTTCTTCTTTCATATTTACAGTTACATCTATAAACTACATCTACACGTGATAATTTGGAGCAAGATTTAAAGCTAAAGTCCTCCAGAATGAAGAGATAGTCTGTTATGAAAAGAGCCTGTACTGTTAAAAGAATGTTAACTGGAAAGATAGATATAGAGATTGTGCAATGATTCCAATATCATAACAATACCCTGATATTGGGATGTTGGGATGTGAACCTGACATAATATTGTTACATGATCCTAATATTGTGAAGTAATAATCTTCTCTATACTAGTATTCTGACATACCTAGCTATGTGTTACAAACCTGGCATGGAAAAAAGTTTTCACATGACTCATAATTATGAAGTCATAGGTTTGTAATGATTTTGCACACATGACCAATTAGGTCATATGAGTTTCACACATGACTTGCACTTGCAAGTCATAGTTATTATATTTGATTTAAGTTATAAGATTGTTTTATATACATGACCTATTTAGAAGTCATGTGAGTTTTGCACATGACCTATTTAAGGTCATGTGGTTATTATGTTACGCAAATGTATGAGTCACAATTGTGACTCATAATAGTTATTGATTTGTAAGCAGGTTGAGGGAAGGACTATATAAAGAGGGGGATACAATGTAGTAGTTAGTTCTTCATGCAACCATCCAAGTTATTTCCTAAGATATAACTTTACAACTTTATGAATCTAAAATACCTTTACTCTCTTTAAACAAGCCGAAGATATCTTCCTTATAGGATAAGGAAGGAGTGAATGAAAGAACATAGTCTTAGGAAGACTAAGGAAGAACACAAACGAATATAAGAACTTAGCCTTAAGAAGAATAAGTAAGAAATAATAAGTATGACTCTGAGTATTTATTCTCCATTGAGATATCTAATAAAAGATTGATATATTATCATTGACTATTGCATGGTTATACAATAGGAGTAATCTCATAGGTGATCCTAATACTATGTCCACCTGATGCCAGTCACTATGAAGTTCCTAACTGTTATGCAAATGAATTATTTTATCCAATTATGCTGACTTTAAAGACAGGTATCTCCATATTCTGATATCAGATCTCAAATCTCTCAATAGATCCTGGATCCCCTTGATGTCAGTTTTCCAACACATCTATTTATACTAGACTGGCATTGTTTCCCATGAATCTTTAGCCTATTATGCAAATGAATTATTCTCTATAATTATACTGACCTAAAAGGGTTGTACCTCCATCGTCTGACATCAAATCTCCAATCTCTCAATAGATCCTAGATTCCCTCAATTTCAGCTTTCCAATGCATCCTTCTACACCCACCTGACATCATTCCCAGTAAATTTTGCACCTATTATGTAAATAAATTATTCTATGCATTTGTATTAACTTCAAAGGCAGGTATCTCTATGGTCTGATAACAGATCTCCAATCTCTTAATGGATCCTAGATTCCCTTGATGGCAGCTTTCCAATGCATTTTTCTATACCTAGCTGGTATCATTATTCCCCCTGAATCTCAAGTCTGTTATGTAAATGAATTATTCTATATAATTGTACTGACTTCAAAGGCAGGTTCTCAATAGTCTGATATTAGATCTCGAATCTCTCAATGGATCCTGGATTCCCTCGACACCAGCCTTCCAATGTAACCTTCTACACCTGTCTAGCATCGCTCTCCATGAATCTCAAGTCTATTATGCAAACGAATTATTCTATACAATTGTACTGACTTCAAAGGCAGGTATCTCCATAGTCTGATATCGGATCTCGAATCTCAATAGCTCCAGGATCCCCTCGATATCAGCTTTCCAATGCATCTTTCTAGGCCCAGCTTGCTTCATTCTCCATGAATCTCAAGCCTGTCATGCAAATAAATTATTCTATATTATTGTGCTAACTTCAATGGCATGTAACTCTACAGTCCAATGTCAGATTTGTATTTCTCATTATATACTAGCTGTAAATATTAAATAAGACAGATAATATTGATTTTGATTTTTCAAAAGATATCTTATGACCTAGGTCCTATGTATGGGTTACATATCTGGTATTTGTGGTATCACGAACATGCTGTAATACACCTGGCATCTGGATGGAATAGTATTGTACTAGAAGTTATTATGATGTAGTAGTTGAGCATCTGATATTATTAGGATGCAAATACCATGTATCAGAGGTTGTCAGGATACAACTACCCTATATCAGATATTGTTAGGGTGTGCCTGATGCAGGGGTCTGTATACAGGTATCATTAGAACATACCAAATACACAATTCAATATCCCGGTACCAATTCACTTAGACATCAACCCCTTGAAACGGGGGCACCTTAAGGGAAGATGGATCCCAAGTTCGCGACCGCACTGAGGTGACTCCAAGATCAAAAGTGATAATCAACAGTAGAGTAAAGAAGAATCAAAACAGTAAAACTTAATATCGTTAAGCCGCAGCTTCACTCAGTAAGTTTCTCGAGAGGTAGTTGATTGCCAGAGTAGAGTGGGACTCACATATAGTTTAAGTAGAATATCATATACTGCCAGTTCCCACCCATCACTACTCTAACTTGATCATGAGCACACCCGTCTCCTATGGGCTGACCAACACATACCACCGAGGACAATATTCCTTTGTGGATGTTGGTCTGCTCTGCATAAATCTCCTTCTGATATCAAGTGTTTCAGCTCTGCATCTCTAATGCGACCGCAGGAGAAAAACTCTTCATATCGTTGACATGCTAGTGGCGAACTATCATGCAACTGAGGAGATATACCATTTACGAACTCTCATACCCATATGCATTTCATCTATGCAAGCCTTTAGTAGACATACCTCTCACGATCGAGCTAAACCTTCTACTTCATTCTAGTCAAGTCTTTGCCTGATAGGAAAGTCTACTTAGCTCCCCTGGTGGGGTACCTTGGTGATTGGCCTGGTGGGCGCTACCCACAGTCAACTCCCCGAAAGTACCCCTACCATGATAAGAATCATGCTCTTAGAGTTCTCAAACAACTGCAATAGTCTTACAGCGATTGAGCACGAGTTGCGCCTATGTGCGATTCACCTACCCGGAGATGCTCCAACATCTTCTGGGCCACCCCGGGACTACCCGGGAGGCTCTGGACTACCCTTCCAGTATTACCTGAGTAACTCCTTCAGTTCTTGTCCGTTTTACACATATTTGGTACCAGAAGATAGCCCTTCCTCTGGAGCACACCCTATGCCCTCTCATATATCCTACGGACAGCATCCGGTCGGACGGACGGTGACAACCTATATAGTGTTACAAGAGTACCTCCACTCAGTTCCTTTTGTAAGGAATGGAGCAACTCAACAACCGTAGGCCCATGACGTGCGGTCCTTATACTGGGGCCGCAGGGGGGTGTTAGGAATACCTCTGTAAAATCCTGGGGCATTCGGAGCCCTGTAGCTCCTCCTATAGTCCCCCAAAGGGGACCCAGTTTGTTGCCTTTAGATTTTACCGGAGTGCCCAATCCTCATAGGATTGCCCCCTGCCCCAAGTAAGTACCTCTGAATGCTAGGTAGGGTAACTTGAGTGTCATGTCAGGGTAACTCAGACCTTATAGCAGGGTAACCCGGACCTCATGTCAGGGTAACCCAGGCCTCATGTCAGGGTAACTCAGGCCTCATTACACGAGCCTTTCCCAAGCCCGCTTTTTATACTACGATCTTATAATACACATGGTTATGCACTATAGTGAACCAAACTATCCTTACCCGTTGACCTCAAGGTCTCCGGTATGGGTGTAAGAATAGTTTACTGTAAGACACCCTCTGGTGGGTCATCACATGACTCCCCTCTTCTCTAAGGTCTGTCCCAGACCGTTAGCAACGTCTTTTATTTCACAGCTTTGGTACATCCACAATGCAGTGATCCTTTGGCTTGGATGGATACCTCCAGTGAAAATCATTAAGGGCCTCCATGGCCATTCCTTCTAGCATCTCAAAAGGTTCCCATGAATTCTCCTCTGGTCTATAACCTTCCCACACTCCTAAGTATTGAATGAAGCGGTGGCGGGAACTCATCTTTATCCTGCCATACCAACGACTATCCAGGATAGCTTCAACCACATAGCTTGGCTCATTATCTACTATCTCTGGTAATGGGACTTCCTTCTGAGGCCTAGCTACTGGATCATCTCGGTATAGTTCCAGTAGACTGACATTGAATACGGGATGGATTGACCAACGAGTTGGAAGTTCGAGCTCATAGGCCTGGGACCCTACCTTTCGTTTAACCACAAATGGGCTAAACATTCAGTGGTCTAACTTCTCCATCGGCCTCTTTGTCCAGATGTTTTTTCGGTTCAACATTACCTGGTCAGCCTTTCTTGCAACTCCATTGGTCACATCTTCCATTGTAACATATTCTGGAGATGGTAACCACTTTTGGTCATGCCACTTCCATTGCCTTTCTTGTGCCCCTTGTAAGGTTTCTCTGACCTCTTGCCAGGATCCTTCCCAATTCCGTACCAAGAGCTCACTGCTTGGATGAATCCCTTGGCTATCTGGGACTATGCCTGACCAGTTTGTACGAGGGTTGAATCCATAGTTAATCTCAAAAGGAGAAGCCCTAGTGGATTCCAAGGTAGAAGTATTATATGCATACTCTGCCAATGGTAACAAAAACACCCAATCATCTTGCTGATATGAGCAATAGCTCCGAAGATATTGTTCCAAAGTCTGGTTCACCCATTCAGTCTGCCCATCAGTTTCTGGATGGAAAGCCGTTGATATATTAAGCTTGATCTGTAGCAACTTCATCAAGCTTGCCCAAAACTTAGAGGTAAATCGGCTATCTCAGTCTGAGATTATCGATTCTGGGAGCCCATGTAGATGCCATATTTCCTTCAGGAATATTAATGCCAACTTTTCTATAGACACCTCCATTGTCAATGGTATGAAGTGAGCCATTTTCGAGAATAGATCAACAATGACCCATATCTTTGTATATCCCTCAGACTCCGGTAATGCTACAATGAAGTCCATGGAAATATCATTCCATGGTCTTATTGGCACCTCAATTGGTTCAAGTAATCCAAATTTCTTATGCCGGACTGTCTTGCTCCTTTGACATGTATCGCAAGTACGCACATGCTCCATGATGTGCTTGTCCATCTTTGGCCAGTAGAAGTTTGCCTTGATTCGTCCAACTGTCTTGTATGTCCCAAAGTGTCCCGCAATACGGGAATCATGTTCTGCCTCCATGACTGCTTGCTTCAACCCTTTTGCCTTGGGTATGTACCACCTATTCTTATAGAGTAGTAAGTCCTTCTCTACTGAAAAACTAGGGTCAACATCTTTCTGCCCACCTATGACTGACTTGAATATGCTCATGTATTTGTCATCTGCACTGGTTGGTTTCTTAAGCACTTCCAAAAAGGAAGATTGCAACCGATAACCTTGGCAAGATTGCAACACCTATGGTCGCAAGATGTCCCACTCCTCATTTACAACCCATTGACCAGGTTGGAAAAAGTTTGTTTCAGGGTTCGGTTGAGAATTACCCCCCCCTTCAAGGCGGTAGTCCCTATGCCTTGACAATGCATCTGCCTTCTTGTTCAACCTCCCTTCACGGTAGATAACTTTAAAATTGAACGGCTGTAAGAATTCCGCCTAGCGGTGTTGCCGTCTATTTAGTATCTTGGTACTATTAAAGTATTCCAGATTCTTGTGATCAGTGTATATAACAATCTGATCAGTGACAGACCTCAGTAAATGATCCCATTCTTTGAATGCCGCTACAATCGCAGTCATTTCCTTATCATGGACATCATAATTCACCTCTGCTGGTACGAATTTCCTACTATGATAGGCCACAGGGTGCCATTTCTCGTCCTCACAGAGCTGGGACAGAACAGCACCTAATACAAAGTCACTTGCATCAGTTTCTAACTTTGTTGCCCGATTAGGGTCAAAGTGTGCTAGAATAGGACTGGATGTAAACAACTCCTTTAATTGTTCAAAAGCCTTCGTGCAGGCTGGTATCCAGTCCCATTTAATGTCCTTCTTCATCAGGTCTGTCAACGGCCTTGCTATCTTGCTAAACCCCTTGATGAACCTTTGGTAGAAGTTGGCAAAGCCCATGAAGCTTTGTACTTTGACGACGCTGTTTGGACTCGACAAGTTCTTGATCGATTCTACCTTTTCCAATGTCATTGATATCCCATGATCAGATATCTTATACCCTAGGAATTCAACTTCTCTCTGGTGGAAGGTTGACTTCTTGATGCTAATGCATAAGGCTGCTTCTCGTAGCTTTTCCATTACTCTCCTAACTAGAACAACATGCTCCTCTATAGTTTCTGAGTAGATCAGGATATCATCCATGTAAGCGATGACTCCTTCATCCAATAGACCTCTAAATACATCATTTATCATACTCTGGAAAGTAGATGGTGCGTTGCATAACCCAAAAGGCATCACGGTATACTCATACAAGCCATACCAACAACGAAAAGCAGTCTTCCATTCTTCACCCTTTGCTATTCGCAAAAGGTAATAACCATTTTTCAGATCTAACTTGGTAAATACCGTCGCTTTCCCAAGTCTATCCCTCAGCTCATTCATTAGCGGCAGGGGATAACGGTTCTTTACGGTTATCTTATTCAGTCCTCTGTAGTCAATACATAACCGTAGTGTACCATCTGGTTTTGGTACAAATAATATAGGAGCAGCGGCCAGTGAGCTAGATCTCCTGATCTTTCCAGTCGCCAGCATCTCATCAAGGTACCCACGAAGTGCCTTTAATTCTTTCTCAGAGAGGGGATAGATAGGACCAAAAGGAGGAGTTGTTCCCACCTGTAGTTCAATCCTGTGATCATACTTAGAGTGCTGTGGTAAGGACTCTATCCTTTCCTGGCTAAAGATATCACTAAAGTCCTTGTATTCTGGGAGGAGCTTTATTGCGATATCATTCCTGTCTTCATCTGAGAACTTAGCCATCCCAAGGAGATAGACAGATCCTTGATCCTCAGCCATCATTTCTTCCTCAGTGATAAATTCCAATCGCCGGTAACCACATCCAGCTAGACAATTTGCCTTACAGTATGCTGACCGCCAGGCCAGTATACCCTTTTCCCAATCAATGTCCGGGTTATGCTCAGAGAGCCAGGACATCGGAAGATACCCATCAATTTTGCCCTCTGGCATTTCTGCAATCTCAAAACTCATTTTGTTTGAGTGGTCTCCTATTTTCATCTTCCACACCTTGGTATAATGGAGACCTGATCCCGGGATATTGTTCCCACTTGCATCTAATATGGGGGAAGGAATCTTCCTTCAGACACAGGGCATTTGAGTGTCCTTTACCCATCTGCTACTGAGCACAGCTCCCGTAGCGCTACTATCCAGGAGTAGTACTGCTTCCGCACTACTCCTTTTTGCATTCAGTTGCCACTCAAGTCTAACCTTTACCCGGATAGACTTTGTATGTCACGGGGGACCTGAGAGTCTCTGCTGCTTTCTGGTTCTTTCTTCGCTAGACATTTCTAGTATCAATAATGTTAGTAGGTAAGTAAGGGTATGGGGTCTCTTGTCTTTCAATACAAGAGAGGTCAAAGAGGTCAATCGCAGTTAAGTTTAAAGTGTTTTGCAAACAGTTAAGTTATAAAATCATGAGTCAAAGTAAGTAGTGCTGTTTACTATCACGCCAGCATGATTTCGGGTACTAAACCCTCCTCAGGTAAACTTGGAAATAACTTTCAATTGTATATAATCAAGTCCCGCCTGATGTAAACATAACTAAACCAAATCCAAACAAACCAAGAAAAACCAGATGGAATATAATAAGAAAAACCTAATAGACGCATAACAGAGAGAACCCTCAATACTGAAAACCCATAAGAAAACCCTTTCCATCCTTGACTACCTTACTCTACTGAGCCTAGTCAGGAATTAGCTTTCTATACATAGTTTTTGGAGGGTGGACTTACCATGTCCATCTCCAGCCCATCAAGTTTATCACACTAGCATGCCATTGTTAGCCTTGGGAATTGTTAGTTGCTAACTAAGTTCTCTTTGGGGGGTTACTTACCTAGTCCGAAGCATCCATATCAACTTCCATTATCTGAGGAGTTGATTCGCGCACTTCAAGAATTTTTCTAGTAACAGTAGGAGGGGCCTCAATGCACTTAACCTTGTTAGAGGGACCAGAGGTATGGCCCGCCTCTTCCACAGACCGCTTGCATGCCTTGGCTGGCTTGGAAGAGCTAACAACTGGAGTAACCAAGGTGCACTTCTACCAGAAGTGACCTGGTTGCCCACATTTGGTGCATTGGCCTAACTTTCGGTGCTTGTCAAAGAGCATGCTAGGAATATTCTTGTGAGCAATGGAATACTCCGAATTTTCCGGCTTTGACTGACGGCTACCTGAAGAGTTAGCAGGTTTGGGATTCTGCTTATCCGAACCTTTTCCCTTCTTCTGTTGCTTCTTTGAGGAATGTTTGTCCTCACTCTTATCATGACTGGATCCTTTATCCTTAACCACTGTTCGGCTAAAGCGTGTATTGTCCTCCAAGTCATGGCCGGTTTTCCTTAGGAGATCAAGGTATTCATTTACATCCTCAGGATGGGGGTTCTTCTGAGCCCAGGCTGTCCACAGTTCTGATGTAATGCTGATACGCACCTTGTCTTTCACTGCTCATCCATCCGTATACCCTAGTTTGGTCATTAGATCAATGACCTTGTCCAAGTATTTGTCTACTTGGCCAGGTTTCATCTCCAAAGAGGTCCACTCAGCTAAAGAGCGATCCCGATCGGCATGTCCTCCAAAACTGGTCTCCAAACAATGGCGGAATCCTTCCCAGGTACGGAGCTCGTTGTCTGGGTTGAATGGCATTCCGCTTCATTGGGCAGCCTCCTCATTTATGTAACGGTGGAGACCCATATACCAGCTTTTGGCAGAACCTTCTAAGAGAGGGATAACCAAGCTAATCTTATCCATGTCTTCAGTGACAGACTCGCGGAAATAATTAAACTTAATTTCCACATCACTAAGGAACCTCAGAGTGTTGTTAACATCCCCGGTAAAAGCCTTAATGTCACCCAATTTCTCAGGTTTCTTCAGCTTTACCTTGGAAGCTGTCTTGCTTTCCTTCTTACATGACTGTAAGAATTTGGCCAGCTTACGAGTTCTGTGGTCATAGTGTCTCTTCTTTGAGTCATTCCAGTTTGACTTATGTTGCCCAAGAAATTGCTCAAGATCAGGGAGGGAGTCGGCATCATCGTCTGAGCTACTAGAGGACTCGGAATCACCCGGATCTCCTCCAGCCCCAGCGTTTCCACCGGTAGGAGGTATGTTACCTCCGCCTCCCCCTGGAACATCATATCCATCAAAAGATTCCTCCAAACTACCCGGTTCACTAAAATGGGAACTACCCCTAGATGGTGGAACTGGGTGTGGTGTTGAAGGGGGTAAGCGAGTACTATCCAATTGACTCGGAGTTCCCATTGCTTGCCCAGGTTTGAACCGGGATTGTTGGTATTCCAAACAAGTCTCCGGTGCAAGTTGAAGTCCTTGGTGGTGAAGTGAACCACAGAAATCACATGGGGTTTTTTCAACTTCAGGTCTCCTTTCTCTTGATGTGTTCTGTCCCGGTGGGTGTCTAACTGCCTGTGAAGGAAGTTTAATACACCCGTTGACATAGTGATAATGTCTTGCAAAAGGTGACCCTCCCTCGACCCAACAAGCAGGAGAACAATCACTCGCAAATGACTGCACCCAAGCCCCCAGGACCCCTAAATGTTGACCAAAACCACTGCCCGAAGGCTTAGGTCCTAGGGCTGGCGGAATAACTGCAGGAGTATTGTGTGCCGGCATCTGTGGTGCCTGTCCTGTAGGAACTGGCGTTGCACTACCAAAAGGTCTTTCTACTGTTGTTGGTGGGACGGCAACCGTCGGGGTATTCCTGGCTCCTAAAAGAGTCGTTGAATTGTCTCTGACTGGTGGTGTCCACCTTGTCCTTCTTTCCACCCTTAGCATGGGCCTAGTCATAGGACCTAGCGCTATGGAGGGACTATTGTCTCTACTCCTCCGTGCTCTTCGGGGTGGGTTGGACAGTGCCTGTGAGGCTTCCTGAGAGAACTGCTCTTCCCAATCGTTACTGATTTCTCATATCCCTACAGGGGTGAGAAATTGCCTTTCTTCTGCCTTCTGTAACATTTCATGAAGCTTCAGAGCAAAGTTAGGTGCATGTTTTTCAGCAAGCACTAATGGAAGGGGTAGAGCATCTCTCATAATTGCATCATTATCGGAGTCTATTGCATATCCACCTTAGATTGCTTTCTCTAGAGCTCCAACCCTGGTATTTAGCGAGTTGGCATTTTGGATGTGCTCACGAAATGCAGCCGGTTGATCCAACATCCAACTCTGTGCTACTTTCACCATATCTTGACGAAATGCAGCTTGCCTTTGCTCATTCCAGAAATGTAACTGTTCCTGAGCCGCGTGAAATTGACGACCGATTTCCCGAAGGATATACATTTCAACATACTCGCATGTGAAGTCTGCAAAGCTGATACCCTCATTGTCAATACTCATCATCTCGGTAAACTCGGCATCATGGGAAAAGGATTGCATGAGGGCCCTTGGGTCCGCAACAACCAATTCTTGACATGCCTGAGGAACTTCGATGGGAGCAGCTTCAAGCAATAGTGGCACAGGTTCCCACTCTAAACCCCGTAGATCCGCACAGATACTGGCTTGTAGGATTTGGGCAGCGTATTCCTGTGCCGCAGGGTCAGTAAAACCAACTTTGGAAGACATAATTCTTTCCACCCGATGCTTCTTGTACCAGACAAGTGACTCGTACTCAAATATGTCAACATAGGAAGGTTTTGTAGCAACAAGTTCAAGAGAGTTAAGCGAGGAAGTCGCTTAACGATATACTGTAACAGGGGTGCCCTAAGGGAGGATGGATCCCAAGTTCGCAATCGCACTGAGGTGACTCCAAGATCAAAAGCAATAATCAACAATAGAGTAAAGAAGAATCAAAACAGTAAAACTTAATATTGTTAAGCCGCAGCTTCACTCAGTAAGTTTCTCGAGAGGTAGTTGATTGCCAGAGTAGAGTGGGACTCGCATATAGTTTAAGTAGAATATCATATACTGCCAGTTCCCACCCATCACTACTCTAACTTGATCTTGAGCACACCCGTCTCCTATGGGCTGACCAACACACACCACCGAGGACAATATTCCTTTGTGGATATTGGTCTACTCTGCATAAATCTCCTTCCGACATCAAGTGTTTCAGCGCTGCATCTCTAATGCGACCGCAGGAGAAAAACTCTTCATATCGTTGACATGCTAGTGGTGAACTATCATGCAACTGAGGAGATATACCATTTACGAACTCTCATACCCATATGCATTTCATCTATACAAGCCTTTAGTAGACATACCTCTCACGATCGAGCTAAACCTTCTACTTCATTCTAGTCAAGTCTTTGCCTGATAGGAAAGTCTACTCAGCTCCCCCAGTGGGGTACCTTGATGATTGGACTGCTGGGCACTACCCACAGTCAACCCCCCAAAAGCACCCCTACCATGATAAGAATCATGCTCTTAGAGTTCTCAAACAACCCCAATAGTCTTACAGCGATTGAGCATGAGTTGCGCCTATGTGCGATTCACCTACCCGGAGATGCTCCAACATCTTCTGGGCCACCCCAGGACTACCCAGGAGGCTCTGGACTACCCTTCCAGTATTACCTGAGTAACTCCTTCAGTTCTTGTCCGTTTTACACATATTTGGTACCAGAAGATAGCCCTTCCTCTGGAGCACACCCTATGCCCTCTCATATATCCTACGGACAGCATCCGGTCGGACGGACGGTGACAACCTATACGGTGTTACAAGAGTGCCTCCACTCAGTTCCTTTTGTAAGGAATGGAGCAACTCAACAACCGTAAGCCCATGACGTGCGGTCCTTACACTGGGGCCGCAGGGGGGTGTTAGGAATACCTCTGTAAAATCCTGGGGCATTCGGAGCCCTGTAGCTCCTCCTATAGTCCCCCAAAGGCTACCAGGTTTGTTGCCTTTAGATTTTACCGGAGTGCCCAATCCTCATAGGATTGCCCCCTGCCCCAAGTAAGTACCTCTAAATGCTAGGTAGGGTAACTTGAGTGCCATGTCAGGGTAACTCAGACCTTATGGCAGGGTAACCCGGACCTCATGTCAGGGTAACTCAGGCCTCGTTACACGAGCCTTTCCCAAGCCCGCCTTTTATACTACGATCTTATAATACACATGGTTATGCACTATAGTGAACCAAACTATCCTTACCCGTTGACCTCAAGGTCTCCGGTATGGGTGTAAGAATAGTTTACTGTAAGACACCCTCTGGTGGGTCATCACACCCCTGATTAATAGTTATCATTATATGCACCATGTGCATCAGATGCTCAGGGCATACTAGATGCAAGAAATTATTTTTGCTGAGATGGATGGATCTCTAAATTATACTTATAGTAGTACAGGTGTAGGACAAATATCTTTTGGTTAGGAGATGGGTATAGGATTAGGAGGTGGGCATAGGCATGAGGGAGCAGTTTCCAGGGATAGAGAATAATAGTAGAGAACTCTAGAAGGTAGCAAGATAATATATAAAAAATAGACGGACAGTATATAGAAAAATAAGGGACAGTATAGGATAGTAAGTAATCACTTTGAAGAGCCTGAGACAGTAGGAGGTGGTACAAATGATATCTCATGATGTTGGTAATTAATTGATTCAAGGGTATGATATTCGAACTTGTAGGTAAGTAATGATAGATGGTAGGTTTGATAGTACTCTATGGGTAATGTGGTATGTCTGATATAATAGAGGAGGTTCAGGAAGGTTCAGACCATTCAGATATCTATAGTGTTTTGTTTCTCTCTACTCTTTATATTCTATGCTTTGTATATAACAAATCTGGTGGAACATTGAAATCCTGTGAGTCCAGCAATATTTGACTTTTCAAGTTCAAAAAAAACCTTTCAAGTTTACAGGCACTCTGGATTCTTTCCTCAACATCTACATAATTTTCAGACATGATTGAGGTGTTGTGGGATGGTCTTGTGGATGGTCTTGGAATTGGTACTTGGCTATAAAAATTGCGGAAAGTGAAAAAATTGCATTGAGATGGAAAGTTATGTTGAGCTGAAAGGCATGCCTACAGCATGCTGCAAGCATTTGGAACTGTGCGCAGTTACATAATCGGCAGGAACCTTGGCACGGTTAAGTTAATCACAAATAATGAAATATACCAGGAGATAGGAGCCCGTAATTAGTTGTGTGTGAACCACACGACCTCCAAAACACCTCCTGTGTTGCCCTTAGCCCTCTCTCTCTTTCTCTCCCTTCTTTTTTTCCTTCCGTTACATAATCGTCTGCGTGTTTTCTGTGTTTCTTAGTCATGTGCATTTTGGGCTCATCAAGTAATATATGATAGTATAGTATGATTGGTGGGCTTTCTCACTTTCCCCCCTCGACACCTCTGGCAAGTATCCCTTAAGCTGTTGAGACATTCCAGCCTCGATTGAAATGTGTAGCACTAGCTAAGAAAAGAATAGTGTGCGAACATCTTGCAACCTCAAATGATCAAGTTTAACCTCGCTCTGCTCTGCCTTCTTATTCTTGTCAATTATGCCACAGAAAAGAAAGAAATTTGTGCCGTTAGATATCAACATAACAAAAACAAACCAGTATCGGGCTGAATCAGGTCAAACACGGAAGCGACATTGCTGAAATGTGCACCGGGCATCCTCTCATGTGCCACAATGCCCTTTGGTCTTCATGATCCTGAACCAAGCAATCCCAGCATCCAACCGGTCTCTATTGATACAGCTATTGAGGCAGAAGACTCACCTTTGTCTACCAATGATCCCAAAGTGTTCTTTTGAGTTTCATTGCTAGATTTAAAGAAGTCGTCAATCTGTTACTCTATGGCTCGAACGGTTCCTGATATCACGTGCACTGGCTTGATACTTAAATGAGTTAGTGCTACACATTTCAATCCAGACCGGAATGTCTCGACAGCTAAAGGGATACTATCTCCAATCAACAGCAAGCTTTTCAAGCGATTTTTGCCATACCGGAATCATACGTGAGACATGAAAGGAATGTATGTATGACCTTTGATGCAGTAGTTTTTTGCAAAAAGTGATATATGAGTAGAAAAGAGATATGCTCGTTTCTGCAGGGTCCAAGAGAGAGGGCGCTTGACAGCTTTCTAGGCTCAGAATACTGTCCTCTCTACTCGAGTAGTCAGGCAAGAGGTTAATAATTTGAAACGAAAATGTGGTGTAGCGGGATGTGATAAACTCAGGGAAAGGGTTGAGATGCGAACCAGCAACCAAGACTGCGGAGTTGCCTCCGCCCAGAGCAGCGGGGTCGGTCGCAGCGGGGGAGGCCTTTAAAAGAGGAATAGCATTGGGTCTTGGGCCGCAAAAAGAATGAGTTCGGCAAACTTGAGCCAATAAGACTCTACCAATTACAACTTACAAGTACTTTTTAGAAGAGCAAAATGGTGAGTCGACGGGTGAACGCGCGGCTCTCATACGGTACGATTTCTCACCAACACCCTACCACACTTGAGGAAAAGAATTGCACGATAAATCAGCCAGTAACAGCTTGTGACATGGGAGCATCCAACTGCTCACGCCCTACAATTATGGTAAGGATACGGTAGATCAAGGGCCAGGAAGGAAGAAGAAAGAAAAGGAAAACTGCACTTATTGATCCTGCAGATATTTTAGCTCTCCAGTAAACTGTAGCCAGCGGGGCCAATTCTTGTCTTGAATGAGGAAATCACTTGAGAATCGAAATCGGCACCATAATAAATCTGATCATCTTGCTATCCAAATCAAATATCACAAGTAGGAAGGGTACAAGTAGAATTATTCAACGATTGTGGATATACCGTGATGCGTTATATTATTGGGTGTGACAATACCGTAACTGCTACTTTAGCGTATCATATGCCATTTTATGCGGGTTGGTTACAGGCAACCTGCATAACTACGCCACTCAAGAATTCCATTCAGCCTGTGACACCGCCACTACGGAATTGGTGTCTCTCCCCAATTACCCCCTTCCATCTTATGTCTCGCTCGCTCTTGCTCGGTCTCGTTCCGCATCTCTCGCTCGCTCACCTGGAAAATAATAATTTCCAGCCCTTCCTGTCTCTCCCGTCTTTTTCCTACATCCACTCCCTCTCAAACCTCTCCCCATTATCTCCCCCCACCGTTCCTTTAACAATCTCCCTTCCTTCTTACGGTCTGGTCTGTTTCCTCTTCATTTCTTTTATAAGCTTTTAATTTTCCCCATTTCTTCCGCCTTCAACAGTTTACACGTTGTCGCCTCTCTTCAGCCTCAAATAATCTTTACCCACTTCTTGGGAGGTCTTGTCAGCCCTCCTCCTCCTCCCCTTTCTCGGTTCTATACAAACACTTCAACCGTCGTCATGCGCAAAGGTTTAATATTGTTCCTGGTGTGCAACTTCATCATTATCGGATTTCTGGTGAATTTTCTATTCACTCTTATTACTTTACTGTTCGAAGACTGCTCAGCGGATGCCATTCATTCAGTCGATATTCCAGCTCCCAATTCACAGCTCATCGATACACGACCCCAACTAATTCCGAAAATTATTCACCAAACATGGCAAAACGAGACTGTTCCCGAGAAATGGCTGAAGGCTCAACAATCGTGTTTGGATTTGCATGGAGATTATGAGTATAAGGTGCGTTTGTGGTTATTTTTGTTCCTGCCAGGGGTAAAAAAACTTTAAATGTTGAAAGAGTCTTGGCTGAATCAATTCGATTATTGTGTAGCTCTGGACAAATGAGAAGGCGAGAGACTTTGTAGCTAAGGAGTACCCGTGGTTCATCGAAACGTACGATAACTATCCTTACCCCATCATGCGCGCCGACGCTATTCGATACTTCGTCTTGGCACATTTTGGTGGGGTCTATATCGATATGGACGATGTAAGTTGATGGATAATGGGGGTCACGCTACCGCTGTTAATCATTTTCACCAGGGCTGCAACCGGCGGTTGGATCCATTGCTCTCGTACCGCGCTTGGGTCCGAAAGACTATTCCCACTGGTATTTCTAACGATGCCATGGGATCCGTCCCACAACATCCATTTTTCTTGCGTGTTATCGAAAGTCTTCAAACCTATAATCGTAATTGGCATGTTCCCTACATTACTGTGATGTATGGCACTGGCCCGTTGTTTCTCAGTGTAATCTGGAAGGAGTACATCCGTTGGGGAACAACCGAAGAGGGAAGAGTTAGAATTCTCATGCCGGAAGAGTAAGCCAACCCCTCACTGTTTAAGTTTGTCAGCTGGTTCATGGTGAATTATAGATACAATAAGAACCCTTGGAGTTTTTTCGCGGCATACAAGGGCTCCTCATGGCATTCCAGCGATGCCAAAACCATCTTCTGGATGGGTCAACATTGGCTCTTCCTGACCGTTTCCGGGGTCTCTCTTGCCATCACGCTATACATTACCGGGTTTTGGATCTACAAAAGGCTCCATCTTCGCAACACAAACTATACCGAGAAGCCATCACTTTGTTGGTGGTGGCCGCGCCGGGAGGCCGCAGCCGGAGCTGGTTTCAAGAGACTGCCAAAGCATGAAGTATAGTTTCAATGACATCGATTTGACTGTATAATTTTCACCGTTGTTGTAGGGTTTGTAGTATACATCTTTTTTAGTATCATTTTTGTAATTTGGGGCAGCGCTATGCTTTTCGATTGCATCTTTTTTTCTTTATCCGAAAAAAATAGTTGACATGTTTTGGAGTTGGTTGATATGCCTATTTACTAAGGTCTAGAGGCAAGCTGGGGATAATGGAAGAGGTTAAGGATTGGAGATCATTGAAGGAAGAGGAGGGAAGAAAAGAGTGCGATCGCTTCTTTGGCTGGAAGAGAATCTGCAGAGGGCGATGTTTCACTTTTCAACTATCATATCATACAACATTTTAATGACCTTGGAGGTATCGAGTTTTGGGGCTTGCCCAGCCTGTTTCGATGCTTAGAGAGCCATCAAGCTCTCAGATCTCGGAGCTATAGCTATAGACGAATGAATAATGTCTCTCTCCCGGGCCGATATGCCAACTTTATATACCCCGGTGGAGAGAATATCTCGATCCGAGATTCACACCACATCGCTCCGTTCCTCCCTTCATTCCTTCCTTCATAACCCGTGCAGTACAATAAATACCGAATGACCAAATGATGATATACCCCCCCTTCCCTCCTACGATACCCCGTAAACATCATACAACACCCACCTCACCCCCTCCCCCTCCTCTCCAACTCCTCAATCTCCCGCACGTACGCCCTTTCCCGCGCATCCTCCATAGCAGCGCGCCTACGCATACGTATCGTACTCTCATACGCCCTCAACCGACTACCGTACCCCATATACCCCCATATCAGCCCTCCATCCTCCCCATTCACCCCCATAAACGGAGGAAACATACCTATCAGCCTCAATCATACTCCCAACCACAGTCGGACACATCCATAAGTAGACCTTGAATTGCACGGTCAAATTTCTGAATATCGGACTGGAGAGGTATGCTGCTGCGCCGGCTAGGATTGAGAATGCGCCCCACTGTTTTGAGTTTTGTTAGTTGGGTGGGGTGGGGGGGAGG